>CM054058.1:344085537-344298603 GCA_028641055.1 Alopecurus myosuroides
TGCCTTAGGTCTACTCGCTGGTGGCATTGCCCCGTGTTCAGGCGCGCGGATTTTCCTCTTCAACTCGAGCTAGATCTCGTGGGCGGTTAGGACATCTCCAGCGGGGCTGCTCATTTGGCCCGAACCGGCCGGATTTGAGCAGCCTGGGCCAAAACCAGGCCCCAGCGGCGCTGCTCATACGGACCGCGGTCCGTTTTTTTGTCCCCGGATGCTCAAATCTGACCCAAATTTGGGTCAGATTTGAGCAGCCCCGCGGACAACAAAAGTGTCCCGTGGACACACTCCCTGGCCCGCAAAAAAGCCCCCTCTTCCCCCCCGCGCCGCCAGCGACCCACCTCGCCGCCGATAGGTCGCCGATTTCGCGACCACGACCACCGTTCGGCCCCTCGCCGGCGACGTCCACCTCCCTCCCACGCCGCCGCGCCACCGCCTGCCCCGCAGGAGGCTCACCGGCCTTCGTGCAGCCCGCTCCACCTTCCCCCACCTCCACGGGCGCACACAAGCTGTTCGTCCGTGTGCCTGCCCGACCTCGGCCCAAAAAATGGCGGATAGCGGCGACGAGTTCTTCTTCAACAACTTTATCATGTACTCGTCCTCGTCGGACTCCGATTCCGAGGACGAGAGCGACATCCTCGTTGCCACTCTCGTGGTCAATGACCACATCGCAAGGATGCGGCCGGTGTTCAGAGGATCCGTTCCCGGCCGTGCATGGCCACTAAAGTATGGATGAGAAGAAAAAACTAGAAAAAAAAATGTCCGGCCACTAAATGAGCAGCCCCGCTGGGTGCAGGGCCAAAATCCGGCCGGACACGGCCACGGACGGCTGCTCAAACAGACAAAATGCGGACCAAATTGGTCCGCATTTGAGCAGCCCCGCTGGAGATGTCCTTAGTATAATCAAGTCTGTTTGTTTGGGGCGGTTCCATCTCAACTCCATGAGAGAAATTATCGCGAACAGATCCGTGATATGAGGAGAAATTCGGTAGCCCTTTTTTGTGCGTGAGACGAGGGCATGTGTGGTGGCATCTTTCCGTAATTAGTTAGAAGTGTGACATCACCGCCACAGCAATCTTAATAGTAAAGATTCGGTCACATCATATGAAGTTTAGCTGGAGCGTCTGTTTGTTTTTCTTTTGTTTTTTTTCGTTTTCCTTTGTTTTCCTTTCTGTAATAATATAGTTGGATTCTAGCATTCTTTGTTTGGGAGAGAGACACGCTCCGCTTCTTCATTTGAATACTTGCTATGCTAGTATTCTTAGTTTTAATTCTAGCTGCTACAAAAATTCCTGTTTATCTCTTATTTTCATTGCATCTCTTGTTCAGAGCTGTTAGTGTTATGTGAGCCCTATCATGTTTTCTTGCTGTAGCATTTAGAGATTTTTTGTTAAACCATGTTTTGTATGGTGCTTGTTGGGAAAAGAAACTGCTTCTTTAGGTAGAATTTTTAACGGTGCAAGTAAAAACATGTATAGACTATGGCTAGAATTTTTCATATCATGCTAGATGTCATTTTAGTTTTAAAGCCTTGTGGTTATTGAGTAGCATGATTAGTCTCAAATAGCTGAGAGTGTTTAATGTGCCTTTGAAAGAATCATGAGTTGTTCTTGTCATATTGAAGCATAAATTTGTGGTGTTCTCTTTTGAATGTTTTATTTGGTTGACTTGGCGTTTGCTCACACCATGTTTATTACTATGAACCCATCACGATTGGCCTCCATGATCATTTAGTTTTTGAACTTGTGGTACCACTTAGGCTTTGATTAATGATGTTTATGTCACTATGCATGATTATGGCTCTTATGCTCTCTTGATTTGTCGCTCCCAGTCTTTTGCTAGCCTCCACCTATACTGAGTATGAGCTCTACTCGTGCATTCAACCCATCTACCCAGATGCATCCTTCTGCGGGAGCCGCTCTTGTGAAGTCTAGTTGGCTTGTGACGTACTGTATTTTCTGTTTACCATTCGTTGACATAAGCATACACCTCTCTTAAAATATAGACACTCCTCCACGATATGTGATTGTTGGCATGCACCCGAGGATTCAGTTAGCCATGGTTTGTGAAAGATGATTGGGAGGAGTGTCAAGTTTTCAATACCTCTATTTAATAAAATAAAAGCTCTAGCACATGAGTGATCCATGCTTCCCTCTGCGAAGGGCCTTTACTTTACTTTTATGTTGAGCCTCCATCTTCTAACTTTATGCACAGTTGCGAGAGCATTTTTGCCATTTTGAGTTTTATGTGCATTTGTCCCAGAAACATTATTAATTGATTCATGATGTGTTATTGGTTGTTCTCTAATTAGTTGTTCTAGTCTTCCTCATGAACTTTGAAGGTGTCCTGGCATTTATGTTTTGCCCCACTCTTAAGGACTAGCGAAATATCACTTTGACATGTTCTCTCTATACTTGAAAGAAACGTATATCTTTCGTTGTATTGTTATTCATGATCTTTTATTTGAGTTACTTCTCACGATGCAAAGTGATTGATATGCTTTATTATTAAAGTTCAATTTATCATGCTTGTGTTTAAGTTATATGATCTCAGCTTACTTATGTTTTTACATTATTGATGATCAAGTTTATGTTGGTAGCATGTCACCTCAGAAATTATTGTGTTTTTATCGTTTTACCTACTCGAGGACGAGTAGGAACTAAGTTTAGGGATGTTGATACGTCATAAACGTATCCCTAATTTCTTATGTTCCATGTTGTTTTTCTTATTGTTTCCCACATGTTTGCTATTCACTTTATGTCATTTTTTATTGATTTTCCAGACTAGCCTATTGACAAGATGCCACAGAGCCAGTTCCCTGTTTTCTGCTGTTTTTAGTTTCAGAAAAGTTGTTCTGGAAATATTCTCGGAATTGGAAAATTCGAAGCCCGGAAGTCTTAGAATTCCCGAAGGTTCCACGGAGTCCCGAAGAGACCTGGAGGGGGACCTCAGGGGGCCCACACCATAGGGCGGGGCGCCCCCCTTGGTCGCGCGGGGGGTTGTGTGGGGCCCCCAGGACTCCACCGCCTTTGCCATTTCGCCTATTTAATCCCCCGAGACATAAAACCTAAAAACATCCCACTTTTTTCCGAGAAACACCCGAGGCCGCCGTCACCGTCATCCCGAGATCGGGAGGGTTCTGGAACTCTCCCCGGCACCGTGCCGGAGGGGGAAATCGTCACCGGAGGGGTCTACACCACCATGCCATCCTCCGAAGTGATGCGTGAGTAGTTCATCCCTGGACTACGGGTCCATAGAAGTAGCTAGATGGTTGTTCCCTCCACTTTGTACCTCATGTTTAGATCTTGTGAGCTGCCTATCATGATCAAGATCATCTTTATGTAATGCTACCTGTTGTATTTGCTGGGATCTGATGAATGTTGAATGCTATGTCTTCTGATTATCAATCTATCATGTTATCTTCATTCTTATGTTATTTATGATCTTGCATGCTCTCTGTTATTAGTAGATGCTCTGGCCAAGTAGATGCTAGTAACTCCAAGAGGGAATATTTATGCTCGAGTGACAAAAACGTGACGAATGGAGGATGTGTTGTTGCCATTAGGGAGAAAACAACAATGCTTTGTCTAAGGATGATGTTATTGTTTACATTACACACTTTGCTTACTGCGGTTATCTATTGCTTGCAACTTAATACCCAACGTTTGTTCGGATGATATTCAGTGGGTGGATTTTTAGTCATAGATGTAGTTGGATAACGGTCTATGTATTTTGTTGTAATGCCCGCATGAATCACATACTAATCTTTATGTATTGCATATGCACTACGGTGCAGCCTTCATTTCTGTCAATTGCCCAGCTGTAATTTGTTCACCACACATGTTATTTATCTTTCACGGAGAGACACCACTAGTGAACTTTGGACCCCCGGTCCATTTTCCTCATACTGATAAAACACCTACTGCTTTCATACTGCTATCATACTGCTTTCATACTATTTTTCTACTATTTTTCACACCATATGTTTAACCTCTTTGTGTTCTGCAAAACCGGTGAGATTGACACCCTCACTTCTTTGTTGGTGCAAAGTGATTTTATCGTGTTGTGTAGGTTCCATGTTGCTTCTGAACCGGTAGTGCGCTCTGCCATCTCAACTGCTTCAACCTTCTGAACTTACTCCTTCCTCCTACTGGTCGACTAAACCTTGGTTTCTTACTGAGGGAAAAATGTTGCTGTGCTCATCATACCTTCCTCTTGGGGTCTCCCAACGAGTGCAAGACCTGCACCATCAATCCGTGAAGGCTCGCTAACACATAAACATGTCCGGGAACTTACCGAACAATAACAAACAACGAGACCATGGACGCCCATGATGGCTCATGTGTGTTCACGGAGAACGAGGGAACCTTATAAATTACTTATTGCACTTATTCCCTTCACGATACCAACAATATCACGAGTTGAGACTCTGCGATCTTGTTTGATCAAACTCTTTGATCATAACACATATATAACTTGTTACTGATACCGTTCTCTTTTCTCATCCATATCCCCATGTCCTTGTGATAAATCACACGGTGTCTAGCCAGCGATTGGTTGACATCAGTGATACTATGTGTATCTCTCTATCTTATAGAGGAGTTAAGTGCTAGTCTTGAACGATCTCAGTTCCATCACACTTTCTAGATTATACCAAGACATCGCTGTTATGATCCCCAGTTATGGCAAGATGGTTGATGACATACAAAGTATAACTTTGATCATGCAGTCACTAGATATTCTCGTAGTATAGTAATGACAACTTCATATGTACTTGCTAAATACATCACAATTGTTTAGTCTCTTTGAGCAACAACATATACTTGGGTCGGGTCGGTACTATTGTTACCCTAGCAACAAAATCTTATGTTTTTCTAGACTTTTAATCAAGTCCATGATTAGAAAAATGTGATCATATCAAAAACTATAAACTAATCTTAGAGACAAGATTAGGAACTCTTGTTTGTTTATATCTTCACACCCGCACAGAGATTTTTCTTTGAAAACTCACTTTTCAAGTGCTATAGTGGTTGTAGCATGATGACATAAACTTAATTCTGAACTTGGAGACAAAATAATAACTGAATATTATTGTCTCTTGGGAATATCTCCAATACTATTCTCTTCCTTTTTGAAGAAACATCTTCAAAATTGCTTTATGGAGAATAATCATAATAATTGGTATTTTAGTTGAACTTTTGTCTAATTCAATTTCACTAACAATTATTATTTTTACATGTGTTGACCGAATGCATGGTTTGAGGAATTTCCACTATGATCACAATGATAAAACATATGACCATGCTCACCATCGTTTTACAACTTTGGATCTTGCACTTTGAAATCCCTATTACTTATGAGAACCTATTTGTACCAAGTCTTGAATTGCAATTCAAAACTTTTATGCATTATTCTTTGATAGTATTATATTAATTCTCACTTAGGATTTAATCCTTTATGAAATAACAACCTTGATATCAAATTAATCTTTGGAAATTCCTTTCTCAATGATATATCTATACTGTCAAACAAATCCCTCAATGATTTCTAATTTCTTAAACACCATCGAATAGCTCCCACTGACTTTAAAGAAAACAAGACTTTAGTAATTTCCCATGAATTCAAAAAAAACTTTTTTTTAACTTCATAAATTACATTGCCACTCCAAAGTTTTATACTTACTGGTTTTATTCGTATAAACAAATTAGCCCTTTTATAATTAGTATTGTATTTAACAAAAAACCCTATATAAATTTTCCTTCAAAGGAATTTGTTTTGTTAATTTATCGTACAAACTTATTATACAAATAGATAAAGCTTTGCTACAGATCACAAGATCTTTAGTAGTCAACTCTTAATTTTGTCATAAACTATTTAAGACAAAACAAGCTTTATGATCTCCTTATTCCAATATCAGTTCCTTCAAGTTTTTCAACTTGAACTTGATGGTATAAAATTACTTTTTGACTCCAAGTCATTTGGACATTCTAGCCCTTTATTATCTTTACTAATTACATGAAGATCTTTTATTCAAGTTGCTTTGAAACCTTTTATGTACATTATTAGTTAAGTGTTTTCTTGATAAGTAGCAATGCCTTATTACGCAATGTCTCTCGGTATCACTCTAAAAGAATTGTCAACTGGAATTGCTTTCGCTCGCACAACTCTGATAGCTATTTCTGAAGATTCGATAATCCCTTAAAAAAACACCATCCTCCCACTAAATCAACAAGGAATGGATTCCTTAAGAATCACGTATCTACTAGTAATAAAACTTTGTTACTTATGTGGTGGTTTTTGTAACAGGATTTCCAATGTTAAATTGGAACAACCAACAAAGTATTAATTTGTTCCTTCATCTTAGGATCAAGGTTCAGTCTTTCAGAAACTTTTAGATTCCAAGACAAATGTGTCTCTTTATAGTTCATATTTCAAAAGTATTACATAGAGTAAAGACAATAATTTTGTGCGAAAATTCCATCTTAAGTTACTATACTATTCCATGGGTAATATCAAGTACTCTTTGCAAAAGAATCCTTCTTAGTGCTGACTTTGTTTCACTTAGTCAGATAATGTCTTGAAAACTGTCAAAACATCACTAATATATGATTTCTAAAAATTATTGTGAAGTTTTGGTTATTGACGAGAGTATCATCAATAATCCAATAACTCTTCTCTTGTGGACTTCACTATGTGCTTGAAAACTTTATAGAACTAAGTGAAAGTGCATGGTGCCCCCATATGTGGTTTTGGTAATTAATGACAATCCTTATGGACTAATGTTGCATTAAGAAATTCTTATATATCTTGTCCATAGGAAAAATTGGAGTTCATGTGTTGAACTCTGTTAGCTTTCTTGATGGCCATTGTTATATTCAAGTATTTATAGGAAGAATGGTCATGATTAGAGTTGAGCATATTTCAAGTGTCTTGAAGAAAAATATTAGGTGATATTTCATGATTATCTTCAAGACATCATCATATGAAGAAAGAAGAAAAGATTCAAGGTGATCAAGCAAGTGATCAACACACAAAGCTACAAGATGTACCAAGTGGGATTATGTATCTTGTGGTATGGTAAGCAATTGTCCATATAGCTTTGTGAACTAACCCATGATATGTGTGTGGCATCTCTATGTGTGGTTAGGTATCTTTCCATGGGCATGCACCAAAAGAATTATTTCATATTGCCCATGGTGTATGTCATCAAAAGGTGTTCGTCATCAAGCTTGATGTGGAAGCTGAAGTGAAGCATCTTGAAGAAATCCTATGCTTGATGCTTGACACCCATTTGGATATTGTGGCCTTATGAAGATTGGTGAAAAAGGGTATCTCCCATAATGGTGTATTGGGGTGCTCCCCTATAATGGTGTATGGGGAGCAACTTGCAAGTCTTCATCAAGCGGAGCATGTGCTAGCAAGCACGATCAAGAAAGAGGATCCAACGTGAGAGAGTCAAGATCGTCATCATCTAGCTCAAGTGGAATGCTCAAGTCAAAGGTATGATCTTTATAGGTTTTCTATTTTACTGATCTCATGTCTTTGGGATACCGGGTTATAGGATCGATAGTCGTACTATCAAGAGGGGCTCTCAAGTGAGTAACTTGATCGCATATTTGTGGAGAGCTCAAACCTTTTCATACTTGGCATATCATCTTTCTTTGTTCTTATTTGTCTTTTTCTCTGTGAGGTTTTGGTTCTTGTCGTGATATTCACGACAAGCCAAGGTTTACCTAAAATGGATTTCGTAAGAAAAACTTGTTGCGTTTTTGGTGTTGGAGGTTTTACCGGTTGTTCTCTTTTGAGAGGTTAAAAATTTCCCTATTTGACTTTCAGTTCCATTGTTGTAAAATGATGTTTCTCTGCATATTCTTGTAGTTCTTGTCGTTGCTATTTCAACGAGCACAAGAACATCAAAAATGGTGTTTGTATGCAAAAGTTATTGCAATTCTCGTTTTTTTGCAGAGTTTGTCAGGTGGGGGTGGGAGGGGGGCGGATATTCCGGCCCTGGAAGTCATTTTTGCTAAGGAGAAGTGTGGGGCTCACAGATGCTGCCGGAGTATTGGCCCTAAGGGGCCGCATATTCCGGGGTTGGGGGGGGGGGTTCCGCCCAAAAATTTCAGGCAACGACTCTATTTTGTGGGGACCTATAAAAGGTCCCCTTCTTCCCCAAAGACCCTAAGTTGCCATGTTTTCCCCTCCCTCTCTACCATTGTTGACCTTGGAAAAAGTTTCCCCCTCTATTTCCCTCCCATGATTCTTGCATCTCTTTGAGGAAAAGTGAGAGGAGATCTACATCTACATTTCCACCAATCCATCTTCCTTCCTAGTGAGGGAAACCTACTAGATCTCGATCTTGGAGTTCTTGGTGTTCCTCCTCCTTTGTTCTTCCTCTCTTATTCCCCCATAATCATTTGTTGCTTTTTTGAAATTTGTGAGTGAAGGATTTGAGTACTTGTGCTTTTTCCATTTGCATTTATTGCATTGTTTTTCTCTCTCCACGAAAATTCGTGGAAGTGAAAGTTTGCGAGCTTGTTACTCTTGGGTCTGGGACCCTAGACGACTTGTGGTGTTATTGGGAGCCTCCAATTGAGTTGTGGATGTGTGCCCCAAGATTGTGGTGACATCGAGATCCTCCAATTAAGTTGTGGAGGTGTGCCTCGACATTGAAGGTTGCCAATAGTGGAAGGTGAACTAGGCCTTTGTGGCGAGGTTCATCGGAGAATAGGGTGAGGCCTTTGTGGCGTTGAGTAGACCTGTTGTGGCGAGCTCACACCCCTCCAACGAGACGTACTCCCCTCAAAGGGAAAAAATCGGGAATACATCATCGTCTCCGTGTTCCTCGGTTATTTCTATAACCGAGCTTTTTACTTATGCAATTTACATTGTGATAGCCTTCATGCTTGAAGTTATATATCTTGCTATCGCCTTGTTACTTGTCTTGCTTAGCATAGGTTTTTGGTGCACCTAGTTTACCCTAGATTATTTAGGTTGTGTTCTTGTTAATTTAAACACCTAGTTTATTTCCGCATTTAGCAAGCCTTAACCTAAAAAGTTTTAATAGCCTATTCACCCTCCTCTAGGAGACATCGTTGTCCGTTCACTAACCCTTCAAAGAAGTGTGAAATTCATCTAGTATTTCACTCGGTATCTCAAACTTTCTTCATCATGCATATGATGTATTTGAGATGATAATGCCACTCGAAGGTGGTTTCAACACAATCACAAAATATTTGACAACAAATGATATTTCACTAATTCAAAAGTTTTGTAACTAGATCATCCACGAAGGGAGTGATCCATAATATTCTCATAAGATAACCAGGACTTTGTCCCATGAATCCATGAGAGTATTATGTTGCCAAACATGCGACCTTATTACAATAACTCGAGTCAAACCTCACAAATCTTTCGAACTTATAAAAATAAAAGTGTAGATGTCTTCATCCTTGGACGATCCTTTATGCGCCAAAATTGACGCTCATCAACACTTTTTATTCATCCATCTCCTTAGTTTCCCAAGCTCCCATATCGAATTCATTAACTATTTTAGCAATCGATACACCAAAGATACTTGTAAGAATGACAAATATCATTCACGCATAACTCTTATACCTTTATCACTTTTAGTTAATTTCTTCCTTTGCTTGAGGAAGCTTTTACATTTCCTCTTCCAAAGCCCTTTCTTTTTATAGAAAAAGCATTCAGACTTGTTTTGAGCAAAAAACTTCGGCTTATTCTGTGTCTTAGCACCTTTGCCCTTTATGTTCTTTTTCTTCTTGAATGATGTAGTTTGGGAAACCATAAATACTCGATTGTTTTCCCTCCTCACACGAGTCCAAGCAGTTTTCAACATAGCAAGGAGCTCATTTGGTGTTTTCTCCATCCCATTCGTGTTGTAATTCATGATAAAACGGTTGTAAGACGGGGTGAGTGAAGTCAACACCAAATCTGTACTTAGCTCAGATGGGATTGGAAACCCAAAAATCTGAAGCCTAGTACCATATCCAAACATTTTGATTAAATGCTCGCTCACTAAGCTTCCTTCTGCCATGTGACATGATCATAGACCCTTTGTTATCTCATAATGTCCAATATTGGCTGGAGTCTGGTACATGGCCATGAGTGCAATGATCATATCATATGCAGACGTACGATCAAACTGTTTATGCAACTCAGGATCCATACATGTCAACCCGATACATTGAACAACTATTGCATCATCACTCTTCAAGTTGTGAGCATTCTTTTCAGCATCATAAGAGTTGGCAATGATATCCTCCGGAGGAGGAGCATCAAGGACATATTATTTCTTGATGCCCCTGAGAATAATTCTTAGGGAACGGACCCAATCCGCATAGTTACTTCTATTGGCAGTAAGTGGTTTCTTCTCATGTAGTGGACCAAGGTTAATAGCAGGTGTGATACGAGCCATCGAGCAACAACAGTTTAATAAGTCACTTAGACGTGTCCATAATTATTTACCAAGCACTTGTTAAAATTAACTATGTGCTCCCACTAAAACTGATATTCCTCGTGACTGGTGTACCACGGAATCACACTCAACTTATAACCACAGATGGATACATCTCAAGATTATAAGCTTACAACGGGTTGGAGTGATTATAAGCGGTAATCACTCCAACATGTGATTTTCACTTCACCTTCCGGTGTATGTGCTCTAAGCTCATGACTCTCATGCCTTAACATCAAGTCGACCAACTGATCCTGCTGCATCAAGTGATGTCATGCTAACCCTTGGATACAAGTGACCAACATGGATCAGCTCGATGCCCGTATCCTAATCATAAGAACACGTTGACCCTTGGATACAAGTGATGAACATGAACCCCAGTTGGTTGGACGGTGCTATAGTTGGAGGAGCACGATCTACCTTGATATTTTTTGAGGAATCACCCTAATAATTACATCTACTTGCACTATCAAAGGAGAAAAAGAAAACATATATAACATGCACAAGTAAAACAACGAGTGGTGTTGTATAGTCTTCCTTCATCTCCAACGGATCGTGCGTTGGTGGTGCCATGTCGAGGTTCATGACAAGTGCAATCCTTCTCCTTCCCATCATCTCCATGACCAGGTTTAGGATGGCTTGCTGGCTACAAAAGAGTGTTAGGTAAAGCATCTCAAAATTCTAAACTTCGAGATTATACTACATCATGTTTCCTGCAAAACAGAGTTAGGCGCCTCTAACACTCATTTTGCAACTTTTAGCGTGGCTGTAGGATATACAAAATGAACATTTAAGTAACCTATTCTTCCATAAGGCATGATTATTCACGTCGCTAGATTGACATTATGGAGTGGCTGAAACACAAACATTACAAAAATGTCTAGAGCCTCAATCTAAACTTATTCATAACCACGACCCCTCGTGTGGACCCAATCCACATGTCCCTTCCACTATGTTGTTAACGAGACCAACTATAAAGAGACCCAAATCTACTGAAGCACTTCTTCGCACTAGACGAGATATGTCGGGGGAAACTCGAACATCTTAGGATTTCCAAAAGTTTTAAAATCTCAATATGCCATAAAAAAACAAGAAATCTTGTTGGGAAGCAATCATAAATAATATGAATGTAGGAGAACTTTCCAATGTAATTGCGCAAACTTATGCAATTCCCGCACTCACCAGTGCTATAGCTCAAATCTTCTACATGCACATAGACCGCTTTCATACCACTATTGGGTTGCGCAACGGGAATTTAAATTTTTTGCCATGCATGTTATGCAACTAAAGATCTATCTATGAACATACAAGCGCATAAACATTCCAAGATCTAGTTTTGCGAATCGTGTACGAGACACCATATTAGCAGAAAAGGTGTCAGTGGGCGAGGATGAAGCCCGTTGAAGATCCTCATGCACAAGCCTGTGGGCGAGGATGTTGGAGACTCCTCGTATCCAACACCTTGATCCAACAGAGTGAGGGTCTCACGTGTTACCCCTCTGAAAGTATGCACACATACGTCGGGACCAGTTCTGCAGCACTTAGCCGTCCAGGACGAGACACTACAGATGTATATGAAGGTGGAGTTCTGATGGCGTGTGAACACACATTCGTTGGGAGATCCCAAGAGGAAGGTATTATATAGGTGGAAGGGCGATATCGATGGGCACCCAGGGGGCCCACACCACGTGGTGGCACGACCAGGGGGCACGCCGCCATATGGTGTGGCCGCCTCCCTGGCCCCCTTCGAGCCCCCTCCGGACTCCGTGTACATGATAGAAAAATAGGTACCTGGGATTTTGTTTTCACCCAATTCCGAGAATAATTCCAGAACAGCTTTTCTGAAATACAAAAACAACAGAAAACAGGAAGTGGCACTATGGCATCTTGTCAATAGATTAGTCCCCGAAAATGTATAAAAATGCTATGAAGTGTATAGAAAACATGTAGCAATTGGCATAATATTAACATAGAACATCAGAAATTATAGATACGTTGGATACGTATCAAGCATCCCCAAGCTTAGTTCTACTCGTCCTCGAGTAGGTAAAATAATAACAACAAAATAATTTTCGAGGTGACATGCTACCAACACAATCTTGATCAACATTATTGTAGAAACATTGCAAGCTGAGATCAAAGTACTCTAAACATAGGCATGATAAATATAATTCCAACAATGTAACTTAGCAACTATGTTGCAAAATAAAAAGTAAAACAAATAAAAGATCATGAATAATCATGCATTGAAAGTTATATGTTTGTTTCGAGCATAGAAAAAACATAGCAAAGTGGTATTCAACTTGTCCTTAGTGGAATAGCAAAACAGAAATGCTAGGACACATTCAATGTTCAAATGGTGACTAGATACAAATAATTTGAGAACAAGCAATAACATAATCATGAATATATCAATAATAAATTTTGGGACTATGCATATTATACTCAGAATGACAACTATGCTATCTTAATGGGTGCATAAAGTTAGAAGATGAAGACTCAACATAAAAGTAAAAGAAAGGACCTTCGCAGAGGGAAGCAGGGATTACTCATGTGTTAGAGCTTTTTTTTTAAATAAAATAGAGGTATTGAAAACAATTTTGAGAGAGGTGTATGTCTATGTCAACGAATGGTAATAAAAAACTTATCATAATCCATGTCAAGCAAGGTTTTTATACTTTTGAGAGCGGTTTTCGTTGTTTATTAGTTTGCCACTTCCCCCACCTTTCTTTTCACAAACCAGGGCTAGCCGTGTTCACGGGTACCTACCAGCTTTCATCAAACCATGGGAAAGTGCATTTTTGTTATTATTTGGCACCAACTCTCTGCAAATTTAAATGAGCACAGATTCCATACTCATTGGGTGAAATAGGGATGAAGAACTTTGCTTGACACAAACCATAATAAACTTTAAACTAATTCCTCATGAGCTAAAACAAGTACACAAAACATGTTATAATTTTGAAGTTTTAAAGGTAGCACACGATAAATTTACTTGGAGTGGTGGTTAAATACCACATATAGGTAGATATGGTGTACACATTTGGCAAACTTTGGGTTTTTGGGAGTTGGATGCACGAGTAGAGCTCATACTCAGTACAGGTGAAGGCTAGCAAGAGACTGGGAGTGACCAACTAAGAGAGTAATAATGGCCATAATCATGCATAGAGACAAAATATTATTAATCAAAGCATAAATGATATTACAAGTCAAAAACTAAATGACCATAGAGGCTATAGAGCATGCGCTAAGTCAATCCAGATAAATCATTCAAAGGAGAATACCACAATATTAAGCTTCGATATGGTAAAAAAAACTCATGATTTCTTTTAGTGGCACATTAAGCACTCTCAGATATTTGAGACAAGTAATGCTACATCAATAACTGCTAAGCATATGATTAAGATAATATCTAACATGGCATGTTAAAGTCAAAGCCACGGTCTAAACAAGCTTCCTATTGCACCATTATAAGCATGAAGTATTTTATTCTTCTCCAACACCAATAAATTTATTTCAACACAAACTCCCCAAATAATTTATCAATGAAACAAGAGAGTACTACTCTACAAGAACTAACAGCTCTGAATAAGAGATGCATGAAAAACATGCCCTAAAAGAATTGCAGCCGCTAGAAAATAAGTGAAGAATACAAGTATTTATATGAAAAAGTTGAGCGTGTATCTCTCCCACACAAGAATGCTAGGATCTAACCAAGTTTGTTATAGAAAATAAAAACAAACAAATGCTCCAAGTAAAGTACATAAGATGTGAACGAATAAAAGTATAATTTCACTAAAAATGACCTCATAAGTTGTTGATGAAAAAGGGGATGCCTTGGGCATCCCCAAGCATGGACGCTTGAGTCTTGTTGAACTTTTCTGGGATGATCCACGGGGGCATCCCCAAGCTTAGGATTTTCCCTCTTCTTGATCACATTATATCATCCTCTTCTCTTGACCCTTGAAAACTTCATTCACACCAAACTCAAAGTAATTCAGAGGGTTAGTGCATAATAAAAAAACTCACATGTTCTGCATGGACACAAGCATCACCAATACTTTATAAACATTAGCTACAGACACTGATGTTTTGTGGAGCAAAGAAATCCACTCAACATAGTAAAAGAGAGAATACAAAATAAAAGGGAGAATCTGTCAAAACCAGAACATTATGTAAAGACGAATTTTTTTGAGGCACTTACGTTGCTCATATCAGAAAACTCCAAACCAAGAAAAGTTGCGTATATATCTAAGGATCACGCACAAAAAATATCAGGATGTTTCGATTTTTCTGGAATTTATGGCGAATTAAACGGTGGACAGCAAAAATGTGTTCCTGCGCAGAAATCCAAATCTAGCATCAACTTTCCACTAGAGACTTTACTTCGCATAACAATTAGAAAAATTAAAGATACAAAGGTGTTGTTACATAATTAAACAACACCTTGAATCAAAGAAAACAAAAGAAAAATTGCAGAAATAAAACATGGGTTATCTCCCAAGAGTGCTTTTCTTTAACGCCTTTCAGCTAGGCATAGAAAGCAAGAATCAAGTATTTTCAAATGAAGAAGCATCCAAATCAAGACCAGAAATATTCTCAAAAATGCATTGTATTTTATTTATATAAGTTTCAGATGTCCCTGTCGACACTCTTGGGTTCACTACTTTCATCAAATGGGTTTTCAGGAACAATCCAATCGAAATTCTTTTCCAAAGCTTCATGCATTCCTACGAGTTTAAAATGTATTGGTATTTTTATTCCTTCCCCATTTTTAGGTTGGTTTTGTCCAATTTTTCAAGAGCAGCAATAACATCTACACATGAGCCTAATATCTTAAAATAATCAAAGACTTTCATATCCTCTACAACAACGTCACCAAATTCTTTAAGCAAAGTTTCCAAAATAAAATCTCTCTTTTCAATATCCTCAACGTCCTTTAGGTTAGGAAACATTTGCTGCATTATGGAGTTAATGTTAACAAACCTAGCCTCCAACATTTTAACTAAAGAATCTGCAGCAGTTTCATATTTTGGAGCAAGTTTTGCTAAGGATCTATCCTCAAAATCTTTATTCTTACTAAGATGATTAAAGAATTCTTCAATGTTATCCTTTCCAATTATAGAACCATTACCTGTTGATAAGTCTTTCAGGGTGTACTTAGGGAGTAACATGATGAACAATAAACTAGAAGCAGTGTAGCAAAAATAACAACTAGAAGTATGATTTTTTTTTTGTGTTTTTTGATATAAAGAAGCAAACAAGAAAAAATATAATAAATTAAGCAAGACAATAACAAAGTAAAAAGATTGGAGGTGAGAGAGTCCCCTTGCAGAAATCCTCTTCCTCCTCGGTAACGGTGCCAGAAAAGAGCTTGATGCCGTGTGAACACACGTTCATTGGGAGACCCCAAGAGGAAGGTATTATATAGGCGGAAGGGCGATGTCGGTGGGCGCCCAGGGGGCCCACACTACGTGGTGGCGCGGCCAGGGGGCGCGCCGCCATATGGTGTGGCCGCCTCCCTGGCTTCCTCCGAGTTCCCTCCGGACTCCGTGTACGTGACAGAAAAATAGGAACTTCGGCTTTTGTTTCATCCAATTTCGAGAATATTTCCAGAACAATTTTTCTGAAATACAAAAACAGTAGAAAACAAGAACTGGTGCTGTGGCATTTTGTCAATATGTTAGTCCAGGAAATGCATAAAAATGATATGAAGTGTATCGAAAACATGTAGCAATTGGCATAATATTAACATGGACCATCAAAAATTATAGATACGTTGGAGACGTATGAAGTTCTCAACATATGAGATACATACAGTAATTAGAAACTAGATCTAATTGGAAGAGGACTCCTCAAAAACCCAATTCGAAGAAACTCTATTTCAATTAGAGAGGGGCTCTAATTAGACCCTCTAATTCTACTAGAGAGAGAGGCTTGACAGACAATTGTATGTTTTGCATAGAGCCTTTGGGTCCATTGTATAGGTGGATGAGGGGGGAGACCTTCCTTGGGAGGGAGGAGTCAGTCCCTCCGTCCACCATGTGGGAACCGACCTACATGGGTTGGCTGCACCACCCTACTTGGAGGATTCGGATTGGAATCCCCTTGTGGAGTCCAACTCCACCTCCCTTTTCCCTTTTCCTGTTTTGCTTTTCCTCTCCAATTAAATTACGTGAAAAATGCAGGAAGGATGGTGCGCCATGTGTGGTGCCCTGGGGCCCACCTGGAAACCCCCAAAATATGGGTGCGGCCATAGGGGCATTCCTACCCCCTCCGACACTCCCTCCCATTCTATATTTTTGTCCAAAACTCTTCCTGAACCCTGTGACCCCAATAGATAAAATCATAGACCTTATCTAAAAATGTCAGAAATATATTTCTGACATCCCGGGACATCTCGTGCCCCCACTTTTTCAGAAAGCGTGCAACCTCATTTTCTTTCTCAGAAAAACTCTGGAATAAATTCTGGTGGTAATAGAAAACGTTTCTATCACTCTGGGACAGCTAATGGGCTCAATATAAATTCTCTCCGATATATGAAATGTATCTATCATGCAGAAAAACCGTTCCGATAATAATCCTTATTGATCCAGACCTACCAATATACACATAAACCAACCCTAATTTCATGGGCCTCCTCGATGGATTTTCATTGACATACCTCCGCGAGGAGGCCAGAAGTCTCCGCGAGGAGACAACCTACTGTTCCACCTGTGACCCTCTAATGGGAGGTCACATGTCTCTGTCACTGCCGCAAACACAAAGCGCACATGTGCGGTTTACAAAATGGATGACGAAGGAGCACTACAATGTTTTGGACTTTTAGCCATGGTTTTGCTGTTGACAAACTATAAACCGTCATGCAAAGTCCTTAATACACCACGAAATATTTTTTCATCACCTATTGGCGTTAATGCATGACGCTTAATATATTTGTCATGCAATAGTAGGTTCAATCGTCATGCATTACTGGATTGACGGGATAATTTCGTCATGCATCTATACCGTCATTGATTTAGGTGTGTCCGATTTTTTATTTAATTAAATAAATTCCAAAAAAGTTGTTCGATGTGTTGTGTACCCATGACCAGATGTACAAAACATTAATAATTACCGTCGGAGTACGAATGTGACAATAACCTATATGTCATACTTATATAAAGTCTATTAACTTAACAAATATGTATATCTTATTATTGTTATCTCATCGATTAGGAAAGCATTATATTCGCTCTAGAGAACGAATCGATTAGGGATCGTGGTTCCGGCGACGAGATCAGCATTACGCCGTAGGGAAAGACTTCTTGGTTTACGGCGGAGAAATATTTTGGCAGCGGTGAGTTTCGGTTTCATGTTTAGGCCTTGTGTTGTTCTATCCAATTGAAAGGATTTTGTTTTTGAATATGATAAATTTTCTAGGAAATGAATCAAAATTGGATTCTTCATGGAACAAAATTCACCCTCGAATATGTGAATGGTGTTACCGACGACGTGTTTGGTTCGAGGCTGTTAACGCAAACACAATGGGAATCAATTTACACTGTTAACGTAAAGGGAATGGGGTAAAACTGAAAAGTGTTTGGTTCATCTCATGAATGGAATTACATATGCCCAAAATAGAAGACCTGTTTGCGAACCATGCCTAGTTGCCATGGCGGCTGGCTCCCTGCTGCCGTGTTCTCATGGAAGGTGCCCCACAGCTTGCTGCCAGCAAGCGTATCCACGGCGCACCCTGGCCGTTCCCGCCCCGACGCTGTCAACGGACACAAGCAGGTTGTCCCCAGATCGCGCGGATCTGTTCATGACGTGCGACCATGGCGGCCGCCTTGAAATCATGGAACCTCCTCACCAGTTTCTCGTCACGGACCTGCTCCGAGATTGGCGCCTAGCCCTCTTCCTCTCCCCTCTTCTCTTGTCTAGTGTGACGCCCCGAGATCGGGCACTATGCAGATTTCAGCATTCCCGCCAAAATCCACATAATAACCGATTCCAGGTTGCCACTTATGATACCATTACAACCGTTCACGAATATTCCACAATTACAACTGAAGCAGATAGATACAAGATGACTCAAACGAGCCAAGGATACAACTGATACAATACAAAGATCCAAATAACAGCGGAAGAAACAACATATCGTCCGTCTACGGACAAGATACAAATTGGACTAAGAGTCCTGAAGATAACCGAGAGCGTCCAGTCCCTGCCCAGGCCAAGCCGGAGGGATTCCCAAGCTAACGTCGTCAGACTTCAAACCTGTTGACTGCAATGTTGAATATGCAGCCACGGAAAAGATTCGTGGGTCAGTACGGTTAAGTACTGGCAAGTGGATAAACCATACTCACAAGATACCGGCGTAGCCAGTCATCACAAGATACAAATACTTTAGGATCAACGGAAAGGAAGGGGTTATTGCAAATAAGCGACAGCATGCTGCACTAACCAACTACAGAGAGATACTACAACTTCCGGCTAACAGAAAGAAGATAAGATCGAGTATTGTAACCAACTGAAAGATAACTTCAAACAAACCCATCCTGGATCTCTCCCCTTATCCGAAGAAGCAATCCGAGGATAACTCACACAGTTGGATTAATGATGGTTCAGATTATTGTGTCAATAAGCCTATTACTAGTCAAGTTGTTAATCATTGGGTGTAAGATTGTTAATCATTAGGTTTAAGTTATCCTGAGTACTTGTTAGCCAGTACTTTCACCAAGTAATCCATAACCGCGGAAAACACGGCTTCTCGAGAAGATTATCCCTGCAGGGTTGCACCAATTTAGCCGTACACGCAAGAATAACCCGCCAGATGGGAGATCACCCCACCAAGCGAGGTACTCTACACAACTCAACTCTTCTTCGCATCAAGCCCAAAGCACCTTGGCGCACGGCTAATCGAGCCCAGAAGAAAATGGACCCTCATAGCACTCTAAGAACGTGTCCTCCTATATGCCGACTACGAAAGTTCCACCCGGGATCCAAGGGCTCGCAAGATCATGCATGCAGCAAATGGAAAACCCGAACTAAATGAGGCGATTTGGACGAGATGCGAATCGAATCAAATTGAGGGGGGCGCCCATACTCGCTTCCCACATGCGGGTAGTGCGCTCATCATGGATCAGTAGACAAGACCCTTTTCCTATTAGGGTCGACACTAGCAGGCCTCAAAACCACAAAGGGCCTCCTGCCGGTGCCTTATCATCAAATTATTATCACCATTAGAATTAACAGGATTGATTGATTGATTAACCTCGAGCCCCCAGAACATAATAGAGTAGTAACAGAAAGTAACGGGTAACAGACTCGAGCAAAACAACCCTAAGCATGCTAGTAAGACACGGGCAACAAGCAATGGTTATAGGTATGGAGGTGAGGCAATATCAAGGTTAAGGGATTCATGTGATGGGTTCGTAACAGAAACAACTACTACTAAGGCTAGCAGAAAAGAACAACGGAAAGTATCGGTAACAAGTGATGAAAGGCAGCCATTTGGCAGCAAGTGAGTATACTTGCCTGAGATCCCGCAAGGTAGCAGAACTTGTCGTTGCTCACATCATCTCAACGTCCTATCCGGGAAGAAGCAACGAACCTCGAACAAACACCGGATGCGACAATTATTACTACGGCAAAAGATCCAGCATGATCCTATTTTATATGCATGGCATGGCAAGATGCAACCGGGGAAACAACTTAAGCAATTTAATCGGAACCGGAGTCCGGAGAAATAGGAATTGGTTCAAGTTGTTTAGCTAACCATCAAGTTAACTGTTGTTTACCATGGAAAACATGTAAATAGGTGAGTTAAGCAATATTAAATGGAATAGGGCAACAATTGAATTAAATACCCCAACACATTCCATATTTATTTATTAGGTGAACATACATAACACTACTACAAATGCAACATGCAAGGTGCAATCATGAACATGGATGGCATGAACAGATTAAGTGCATTTTTCTGGTATGAAAACATATTTTATTTGTTGGATTTGGAATTAAAATGAGCAAGTTATCAAATTAGCAATTTTAATGCATTAATTAAGAAATAGTTGTTTTCAGCAATTTAAATTATTCAAAACAGAAAACAAAGTTGATATTTGCAAAGTTTAGAGAATTTTGATTGGAAAACATATTTTACTTTTCAAATTTGGAGTTAGAATGACTTAGTTATGATTTATGCAATTAAATCAATTTAAATTGAGCCGGAAGCCCATCATTTAATTTAGGAGGTTCACGTTATTTATTTACCCATCAAGATTAAATTTTGTTTAACATGGAGTGACAAGGATATAGATGAGATACACAATTTAAATGGAACCAGGACAATATTTAATTATCCCAACTCATTCCATATTTAATTATTAGATGACATTATTATTGCCCGCACCCACAATATGCAATGCAACAAGATGAATGATTTAATATGCACGATATAGATGACATTTAGAAAATAGGCATATAGGGTATAGGGGATTTAGGGTTTGGGTTCGCACGTTGGAAAGAGGATCGCCGGGGTCAACGCCGGATACTTCGGAACGTGGAGGAAGTAGACGTTCGAGGAAGTAGTTGTTCCGGGGTCGTAGTTGTGGTGGAATCGCAACATCATATCCGTTGTTCTCGAGTCGTCGTGGTAGTTGGCGTAGGTAGAGGAATTATTCGTTGTAGGCATTCTCGTTCCGTAGTGGAAGTAGTCGTGGTCGAACCGTAACATCATTGGCTTCGTGGCCGGTGGAGGACTTGACAATTCCGATAGTCGAGGTTCACGACACGCACAACGGCGGCCAACACAAGACGAATACGGAGAGCGGCGGGAGATCTTGTTGGTGGTCGGTCTTCGGGGTCGATGGCGATCTTGGCGATGCGGTACCGGTCGGTGTCGAACTTTGCACAGTCGTCGTATTTTCCACAGAACGGAGATCTTGTCGGCGGTCGTTCGTGCGTTGGCGATATAGTACCTAGACAAACTGAGGATTAGAGGAAGACCATAGCTGCCATAGTTTAGCCTCCAGGTCGCACTCAAACTAACTGCAGCCTCGACCGAGCGGCATGGCTTCCTTCCCACAGCTCCAGCCTCTCAGGAAGACGGCAGTTCCGGCGAGCACGTCAGAGGACAGAGCCCAAGCACTGCTGTGGCGGATCCCGCGGTCACCGACTTCAGGGACTTCGCAGCGGTGGTGAAGAACGCGGCCAGCAGCCTGGTCAGCTGGAAAGCTCTCCCCTACGATGGTGACAAGGTGAAGCGAGGTGGGCGCTGCCGCGACGCCACGGCCACTCGTCGTGAGAGCATAGAGACTAGGTTCTAGACGGCCTTGTCATATTCCCAGCAAGCACGGACGAGGAGCTTCCGTGGCTGAGGAGGCGGGCGCCGGGAAGGGCTCGGGCGTGGTCGATTAGGAGGAGGAGGGCGGCGGGTGTGTGGGGCGCCGGGAGCTCGAGGGGAACTTGGTGGGATGGCCGGCGGGAGGTGGCAGGAGGACGAGGGGAGAGGGCGACGGGCTCGGGAGGAGCAGGGGGTAGCGATGGGAGGAGGGGATCGAGGGGCTCGATGGGAGGCAGCGCTCGATACCCCTCCTGGCGGCGCCTCGAGCGAGGAAGGAGACGATGGAGGGGATCGAAGGGATCCCCTCCTGTGCGTGCGGTGTGCGTGCGCTTCTGTGTGTGCGATGTGTGCGTTCGGTGTTGCGTGCGTGGGTGCGTTGGGTCTGTGTGGTGTGCGTGCGTGTGTGGCGTTAGGGTTGGGTGAGTAGACAGGCCGGTTGGCCTGTGGGCTGGCCGGCCCTCAACCATTTTTTTTCCAGGAAGTGTTTAGGCCATAAGAGAAAAAAAAATAGATTTAAACATGGAATAAATTTTAGTAAATTTTAGAAAACTTGATTTGATAAATTTAAATATGTTTGCAAGTTTTAAATAGATGATGGTGCATGATGCATGACGATGCACAAACAAAAAGAAAAAAAAAACAAACAAGGCTAAGAGGGAAAAATCCCCGGCCGTTACAGACGACACCACTAACAAGGGATTGCGCCCTCGCAATCCGCCCACGAACACGAGGGAGGGGGAAGTTCGACTATCGATTCTCCCTGCTTTCAGTTGATCTCCTCGACACCACTAACAAGAGATTCTTGCTCGGAGTGACGACGATGTTCTTCCACCAGGAATCTTCCGATGATCGAACCTACTAGGTTAAAGGCTCGGAAAACGTCCACCCACGTAGGATCCTAACACTTTGAAAGATAGACAAGGGGGGAAGACTCCAAAACAAATAAGATGGGAGGGGAAATAGAATAGAGATAAGGAGAAAACAAGAATCCTATTGAGATGTTTTTCCAAAATAGTTTAGCAGAAATAGTTTTTGACACTCTAGAAACAACGACCGTTAGCGAGGTTATCCTACAGGCTTTGCGGACCCGTTGCTTCGATAACCATTCGTATCGAAACAATCTCGGGAATCGGAACCAAGGCTCTGATACCATTTGTGACGCCCCGAGATCGGGTACTATGCAGATTTCAGCATTCCCGCCAAAATCCACATAATAACCGATTCCAGGTTGCCACTTATGATAACATTACAACCGTTCACGAATATTCCACAATTACAACTGAAGCAGATAGATACAAGATGACTCAAACGAGCCAAGGATACAACTGATACAATACAAAGATCCAAATAACAGCGGAAGAAACAACATATCGTCCGTCTACGGACAAGATACAAATTGGACTAAGAGTCCTGAAGATAACCGAGAGCGTCCAGTCCCTGCCCAGGCCAAGCCGGAGGGATTCCCAAGCTAACGTCGTCAGACTTCAAACCTGTTGACTGCAATGTTGAATATGCAGCCACGAAAAAGATTCGTGGGTCAGTACGGTTAAGTACTGGCAAGTGGATAAACCATACTCACAAGATACCGGCGTAGCCAGTCATCACAAGATACAAATACTTTAGGATCAACGGAAAGGAAGGGGTTATTGCAAATAAGCGACAGCAGGCTGCACTAACCAACTACAGAGAGATACTACAACTTCCGGCTAACAGAAAGAAGATAAGATCGAGTATTGTAACCAACTGAAAGATAACTTCAAACAAACCCATCCTGGATCTCGCCCCTTATCCGAAGAAGCAATCCGAGGATAACTCACACAGTTGGATTAATGATGGTTCAGATTATTGTGTCAATAAGCCTATTACTAGTAAAGTTGTTAATCATTGGGTGTAAGATTGTTAATCATTAGGTTTAAGTTGTCCTGAGTACTTGTTAGCCAGTACTTTCACCAAGTAATCCATAACCGCGGAAAACACGGCTTCTCGAGAAGATTATCCCTGCAGGGTTGCACCAATTTAGCCGTACACGCAAGAATAACCCGCCAGATGGGAGATCACCCCACCAAGCGAGGTACTCTACACAACTCAACTCTTCTTCGCATCAAGCCCAAAGCACCTTGGCGCACGGCTAATCGAGCCCAGAAGAAAATGGACCCTCATAGCACTCTAAGAACGTGTCCTCCTATATGCCGACTACGAAAGTTCCACCCGGGATCCAAGGGCTCGCAAGATCATGCATGCAGCAAATGGAAAACCCGAACTAAATGAGGCGATTTGGACGAGATGCGAATCGAATCAAATTGAGGGGGGCGCCCATACTCGCTTCCCACATGCGGGTAGTGCGCTCATCATGGATCAGTAGACAAGACCCTTTTCCTATTAGGGTCGACACTAGCAGGCCTCAAAACCACAAAGGGCCTCCTGCCGGTGCCTTATCATCAAATTATTATCACCATTAGCATTAACAGGATTGATTGATTGATTAACCTCGAGCCCCCAGAACATAATAGAGTAGTAACAGAAAGTAACGGGTAACAGACTCGAGCAAAACAACCCTAAGCATGCTAGTAAGACACGGGCAACAAGCAATGGTTATAGGTATGGAGGTGAGGCAATATCAAGGTTAAGGGATTCATGTGATGGGTTCGTAACAGAAACAACTACTACTAAGGCTAGCAGAAAAGAACAACGGAAAGTATCGGTAACAAGTGATGAAAGGCAGCCATTTGGCAGCAAGTGAGTATACTTGCCTGAGATCCCGCAAGGTAGCAGAACTTGTCGTTGCTCACATCATCTCAACGTCCTATCCGGGAAGAAGCAACGAACCTCGAACAAACACCGGATGCGACAATTATTACTACGGCAAAAGATCCAGCATGATCCTATTTTATATGCATGGCATGGCAAGATGCAACCGGGGAAACAACTTAAGCAATTTAATCGGAACCGGAGTCCGGAGAAATAGGAATTGGTTCAAGTTGTTTAGCTAACCATCAAGTTAACTGTTGTTTACCATGGAAAACATGTAAATAGGTGAGTTAAGCAATATTAAATGGAATAGGGCAACAATTGAATTAAATACCCCAACACATTCCATATTTATTTATTAGGTGAACATACATAACACTACTACAAATGCAACATGCAAGGTGCAATCATGAACATGGATGGCATGAACAGATTAAGTGCATTTTTCTGGTATGAAAACATATTTTATTTGTTGGATTTGGAATTAAAATGAGCAAGTTATCAAATTAGCAATTTTAATGCATTAATTAAGAAATAGTTGTTTTCAGCAATTTAAATTATTCAAAACAGAAAACAAAGTTGATATTTGCAAAGTTTAGAGAATTTTGATTGGAAAACATATTTTACTTTTCAAATTTGGAGTTAGAATGACTTAGTTATGATTTATGCAATTAAATCAATTTAAATTGAGCCGGAAGCCCATCATTTAATTTAGGAGGTTCACGTTATTTATTTACCCATCAAGATTAAATTTTGTTTAACATGGAGTGACAAGGATATAGATGAGATACACAATTTAAATGGAACCGGGACAATATTTAATTATCCCAACTCATTCCATATTTAATTATTAGATGACATTATTATTGCCCGCACCAACAATATGCAATGCAACAAGATGAATGATTTAATATGCACGATATAGATGACATTTAGAAAATAGGCATATAGGGTATAGGGGATTTAGGGTTTGGGTTCGCACGTTGGAAAGAGGATCGCCGGGGTCAACGCCGGATACTTCGGAACGTGGAGGAAGTAGACGTTCGAGGAAGTAGTTGTTCCGGGGTCGTAGTTGTGGTGGAATCGCAACATCATATCCGTTGTTCTCGAGTCGTCGTGGTAGTTGGCGTAGGTAGAGGAAGTAGTCGTTGTAGGCATTCTCGTTCCGTAGTGGAAGTAGTCGTGGTCGAACCGTAACATCATTGGCTTCGTGGTCGGTGGAGGACTTGACAATTCCGATAGTCGAGGTTCACGACACGCACAACGGCGGCCAACACAAGACGAATACGGAGAGCGGCGGGAGATCTTGTTGGTGGTCGGTCTTCGGGGTCGATGGCGATCTTGGCGATGCGGTACCGGTCGGTGTCGAACTTTGCACAGTCGTCGTATTTTCCACGGAACGGAGATCTTGTCGGCGGTCGTTCGTGCGTTGGCGATATAGTACCTAGACAAACTGAGGATTAGAGGAAGACCATAGCTGCCATAGTTTAGCCTCCAGGTCGCACTCAAACTAACTGCAGCCTCGACCGAGCGGCATGGCTTCCTTCCCACAGCTCCAGCCTCTCAGGAAGACGGCAGTTCCGGCGAGCACGTCAGAGGACAGAGCCCACGCACTGCTGTGGCGGATCCCGCGGTCACCGACTTCAGGGACTTCGCAGCGGTGGTGAAGAACGCGGCCAGCAGCCTGGTCAGCTGGAAAGCTCTCCCCTACGATGGTGACAAGGTGAAGCGAGGTGGGCGTTGCCGCGACGCCACGGCCACTCGTCGTGAGAGCATAGAGACTAGGTTCTAGACGGCCTTGTCATATTCCCAGCAAGCACGGACGAGGAGCTTCCGTGGCTGAGGAGGAGGGCGCCGGGAAGGGCTCGGGCGTGGTCGATTGGGAGGAGGAGGGCGGCGGGTGTGTGGGGCGCCGGGAGCTCGAGGGGAACTGGGTGGGGTGGCCGGCGGGAGGTGGCAGGAGGACGAGGGGAGAGGGCGACGGGCTCGGGAGGAGCAGGGGGTAGCGATGGGAGGAGGGGATCGAGGGGCTCGATGGGAGGCAGCGCTCGATACCCCTCCTGGCGGCGCCTCGAGCGAGGAAGGAGACGATGGAGGGGATCGAAGGGATCCCCTCCCGTGCGTGCGGTGTGCGTGCGCTTCTGTGTGTGCGATGTGTGCGTTCGGTGTTGCGTGTGTGGGTGCGTTGGGTCTGTGTGGTGTGCGTGCGTGTGTGGCGTTAGGGTTGGGTGAGTAGACAGGCCGGTTGGCCTGTGGGCTGGCCGGCCCTCAACCATTTTTTTTGTTTTTTTTTCCAGGAAGTGTTTAGGCCATAAGAGAAAAAAATAGATTTAAACATGGAATAAATTTTAGTAAATTTTAGAAAACTTGATTTGATAAATTTAAATATGTTTGCGAGTTTTAAATAGATGATGGTGCATGATGCATGACGATGCACAAACAAAAAGAAAAAAAAACAAACAAGGCTAAGAGGGAAAAATCCCCGGCCGTTACAGACGACACCACTAACAAGGGATTGCGCCCTCGCAATCCGCCCACGAACACGAGGGAGGGGGAAGTTCGACTATCGATTCTCCCTGCTTTCAGTTGATCTCCTCGACACCACTAACAAGAGATTCTTGCTCGGAGTGACGACGATGTTCTTCCACCAGGAATCTTCCGATGATCGAACCTACTAGGTTAAAGGCTCGGAAAACGTCCACCCACGTAGGATCCTAACACTTTGAAAGATAGACAAGGGGGGAAGACTCCAAAACAAATAAGATGGGAGGGGAAATAGAATAGAGATAAGGAGAAACCAAGAATCCTATTGAGATGTTTTTCCAAAATAGTTTAGCAGAAATAGTTTTTGACACTCTAGAAACAACGACCGTTAGCGAGGTTATCCTACAGGCTTTGCGGACCCGTTGCTTCGATAACCATTCGTATCGAAACAATCTCGGGAATCGGAACCAAGGCTCTGATACCATTTGTGACGCCCCGAGATCGGGCACTATGCAGATTTCAGCATTCCCGCCAAAATCCACATAATAACCGATTCCAGGTTGCCACTTATGATAACATTACAACCGTTCACGAATATTCCACAATTACAACTGAAGCAGATAGATACAAGATGACTCAAACGAGCCAAGGATACAACTGATACAATACAAAGATCCAAATAACAGCGGAAGAAACAACATATCGTCTGTCTACGGACAAGATACAAATTGGACTAAGAGTCCTGAAGATAACCGAGAGCGTCCAGTCCCTGCCCAGGCCAAGCCGGAGGGATTCCCAAGCTAACGTCGTCAGACTTCAAACCTGTTGACTGCAATGTTGAATATGCAGCCACGAAAAAGATTCGTGGGTCAGTACGGTTAAGTACTGGCAAGTGGATAAACCATACTCACAAGATACCGGCGTAGCCAGTCATCACAAGATACAAATACTTTAGGATCAACGGAAAGGAAGGGGTTATTGCAAATAAGCGACAGCAGGCTGCACTAACCAACTACAGAGAGTTACTACAACTTCCGGCTAACAGAAATAAGATAAGATCGAGTATTGTAACCAACTGAAAGATAACTTCAAACAAACCCATCCTGGATCTCGCCCCTTATCCGAAGAAGCAATCCGAGGATAACTCACACAGTTGGATTAATGATGGTTCAGATTATTGTGTCAATAAGCCTATTACTAGTCAAGTTGTTAATCATTGGGTGTAAGATTGTTAATCATTAGGTTTAAGTTGTCCTGAGTACTTGTTAGCCAGTACTTTCACCAAGTAATCCATAACCGCGGAAAACACGGCTTCTCGAGAAGATTATCCCTGCAGGGTTGCACCAATTTAGCCGTACACGCAAGAATAACCCGCCAGATGGGAGATCACCCCACCAAGCGAGGTACTCTACACAACTCAACTCTTCTTCGCATCAAGCCCAAAGCACCTTGGCGCACGGCTAATCGAGCCCAGAAGAAAATGGACCCTCATAGCACTCTAAGAACGTGTCCTCCTATATGCCGACTACGAAAGTTCCACCCGGGATCCAAGGGCTCGCAAGATCATGCATGCAGCAAATGGAAAACCCGAACTAAATGAGGCGATTTGGACGAGATGCGAATCGAATCAAATTGAGGGGGGCGCCCATACTCGCTTCCCACATGCGGGTAGTGCGCTCATCATGGATCAGTAGACAAGACCCTTTTCCTATTAGGGTCGACACTAGCAGGCCTCAAAACCACAAAGGGCCTCCTGCCGGTGCCTTATCATCAAATTATTATCACCATTAGCATTAACAGGATTGATTGATTGATTAACCTCGAGCCCCCAGAACATAATAGAGTAGTAACAGAAAGTAACGGGTAACAGACTCGAGCAAAACAACCCTAAGCATGCTAGTAAGACACGGGCAACAAGCAATTGTTATAGGTATGGAGGTGAGGCAATATCAAGGTTAAGGGATTCATGTGATGGGTTCGTAACAGAAACAACTACTACTAAGGCTAGCAGAAAAGAACAACGGAAAGTATCGGTAACAAGTGATGAAAGGCAGCCATTTGGCAGCAAGTGAGTATACTTGCCTGAGATCCCGCAAGGTAGCAGAACTTGTCGTTGCTCACATCATCTCAACGTCCTATCCGGGAAGAAGCAACGAACCTCGAACAAACACAGGATGCGACAATTATTACTACGGCAAAAGATCCAGCATGATCCTATTTTATATGCATGGCATGGCAAGATGCAACCGGGGAAACAACTTAAGCAATTTAATCGGAACCGGAGTCCGGAGAAATAGGAATTGGTTCAAGTTGTTTAGCTAACCATCAAGTTAACTGTTGTTTACCATGGAAAACATGTAAATAGGTGAGTTAAGCAATATTAAATGGAATAGGGCAACAATTGAATTAAATACCCCAACACATTCCATATTTATTTATTAGGTGAACATACATAACACTACTACAAATGCAACATGCAAGGTGCAATC
This sequence comes from Alopecurus myosuroides, assembly GCA_028641055.1. Lineage (NCBI taxonomy): Eukaryota > Viridiplantae > Streptophyta > Magnoliopsida > Poales > Poaceae > Alopecurus > Alopecurus myosuroides. Next base: position 344,115,053 of record CM054058.1, read on the forward strand.
ATGAACATGGATGGCATGAACAGATTAAGTGCATTTTTCTGGTATGAAAACATATTTTATTTGTTGGATTTGGAATTAAAATGAGCAAGTTATCAAATTAGCAATTTTAATGCATTAATTAAGAAATAGTTGTTTTCAGCAATTTAAATTATTCAAAACAGAAAACAAAGTTGATATTTGCAAAGTTTAGAGAATTTTGATTGGAAAACATATTTTACTTTTCAAATTTGGAGTTAGAATGACTTAGTTATGATTTATGCAATTAAATCAATTTAAATTGAGCCGGAAGCCCATCATTTAATTTAGGAGGTTCACGTTATTTATTTACCCATCAAGATTAAAATTTGTTTAACATGGAGTGACAAGGATATAGATGAGATACACAATTTAAATGGAACCGGGACAATATTTAATTATCCCAACTCATTCCATATTTAATTATTAGATGACATTATTATTGCCCGCACCCACAATATGCAATGCAACAAGATGAATGATTTAATATGCACGATATAGATGACATTTAGAAAATAGGCATATAGGGTATAGGGGATTTAGGGTTTGGGTTCGCACGTTGGAAAGAGGATCACCGGGGTCAACGCCGGATACTTCGGAACGTGGAGGAAGTAGACGTTCGAGGAAGTAGTTGTTCCGGGGTCGTAGTTGTGGTGGAATCGCAACATCATATCCGTTGTTCTCGAGTCGTCGTGGTAGTTGGCGTAGGTAGAGAAGTAGTCGTTGTAGGCATTCTCGTTCCGTAGTGGAAGTAGTCGTGGTCGAACCGTAACATCATTGGCTTCGTGGTCGGTGGAGGACTTGACAATTCCGATAGTCGAGGTTCACGACACGCACAACGGCGGCCAACACAAGACGAATACGGAGAGCGGCGGGAGATCTTGTTGGTGGTCGGTCTTCGGGGTCGATGGAGATCTTGGCGATGCGGTACCGGTCGGTGTCGAACTTTGCACAGTCGTCGTATTTTCCACGGAACGGAGATCTTGTCGGCGGTCGTTCGTGCGTTGGCGATATAGTACCTAGACAAACTGAGGATTAGAGGAAGACCATAGCTGCCATAGTTTAGCCTCCAGGTCGCACTCAAACTAACTGCAGCCTCGACCGAGCGGCATGGCTTCCTTCCCACAGCTCCAGCCTCTCAGGAAGACGGCAGTTCCGGCGAGCACGTCAGAGGACAGAGCCCAAGCACTGCTGTGGCGGATCCCGCGGTCACCGACTTCAGGGACTTCGCAGCGGTGGTGAAGAACGCGGCCAGCAGCCTGGTCAGCTGGAAAGCTCTCCCCTACGATGGTGACAAGGTGAAGCGAGGTGGGCGCTGCCGCGACGCCACGGCCACTCGTCGTGAGAGCATAGAGACTAGGTTCTAGACGGCCTTGTCATATTCCCAGCAAGCACGCACGAGGAGCTTCCGTGGCTGAGGAGGAGGGCGCCGGGAAGGGCTCGGGCGTGGTCGATGGGGAGGAGGAGGGCGGCGGGTGTGTGGGGCGCCGGGAGCTCGAGGGGAACTGGGTGGGGTGGCCGGCGGGAGGTGGCAGGAGGACGAGGGGAGAGGGCGACGGGCTCGGGAGGAGCAGGGGGTAGCGATGGGAGGAGGGGATCGAGGGGCTCGATGGGAGGCAGCGCTCGATACCCCTCCTGGCGGCGCCTCGAGCGAGGAAGGAGACGATGGAGGGGATCGAAGGGATCCCCTCCTGTGCGTGCGGTGTGCGTGCGCTTCTGTGTGTGCGATGTGTGCGTTCGGTGTTGCGTGCGTGGGTGCGTTGGGTCTGTGTGGTGTGCGTGCGTGTGTGGCGTTAGGGTTGGGTGAGTAGACAGGCCGGTTGGCCTGTGGGCTGGCCGGCCCTCAACCATTTTTTTTTCCAGGAAGTGTTTAGGCCATAAGAGAAAAAAAAATAGATTTAAACATGGAATAAATTTTAGTAAATTTTAGAAAACTTGATTTGATAAATTTAAATATGTTTGCAAGTTTTAAATAGATGATGGTGCATGATGCATGACGATGCACAAACAAAAAGAAAAAAAACAAACAAGGCTAAGAGGGAAAAATCCCCGGCCGTTACATCTAGGCAGCGACCGCCCGCTTCCACTACCGGCGATGGATCCGTTGAGCGTGGTTCTGCAACTGATGGGGGACCGCGACGGTTCCGGCGAGCTAGAACAAGCGTAACTGCTTGGATCTGGCCAAACGAACCAAGCACCTGGCCGAGCTCCTGCCCAGCCTCGCGGATAGCGCGTTGAGCGATTCGGCGGCAGCCTGCGTAATCTGGTAACATGGAGAAGTGGGCGGTAATAGGTTTATACATGGGCGTAATCCGATTACACGGGATCTAATTACAGAGAAGTCCAACCAAACAGAGAGTAACGTATTTGGGTCCCACTGTTATCAGTTTACGTTACAAATAGCTGAAACCAAACACGTCACGATTCATGGAGTTTGCGAGAGGTAATGCCACGGACAACCGACAAATGTTGTGCCCTTGCAAAGACTGTCTTAATTTTATTCAGAAGTATGATTCAGTTACTGATGCTCACCTGAACCAAAATGGTATGTCGGTCAACTATACAAGGTGAATTTATCATGGGGAACATATAGTAATGATGTGTATCAAAATCATGGTTCTTATGAAAGTGACAACGAAGAAGAAGGTGTGGATGATAGTGAAAATGATATTTCTGCTATGTTAGAAAATCTACAGAATACAGGGGATAAAGGTCTTGACCAACCTAATATTTTTTCAAAGCTCTTTTTAGAAGCGAAGTGAGAGCTTCACCAGGGTTGGAACACTATGTCAAGGTTGTCGTTCATTATCAAGATGCTACATATCATATCATACAATGCTATGGCAAATAGATGTTTCAATCAATTCCTGAAGTTCTTAAAAGCTGCATTGCCACCTGTGGATTTTCCAGCGTATTACAATGATGCTAAGAGTAGTATCTCCGAAGTTGGTATTGGTTATGAGACCATTCATGTCTGCAAGTTTGATTGTGCTCTTTTCTGGGGTGAACACAATAAGAATACACATTGTCCTGTGTCTGGGGTATCTAGATGGAAATAGAATACAACAAAGAGGAAGGTTCCTCACAAGGTGTTTCGATACTTTCCAATAATCCCAAGGTTAAAAAGTTTTTTTTGTTTCACGGAAATGTTAGCTCTGACAAAGCGGCACAAGGATAATAGGGTCGTTGAGAAAAATATTTTGAGACACCCCGATGATGGTGAAGCATGGAAGCACTTTCACAGAGAGTTCCCTAATTTTGCTAAGGAACCTCGGAACATCAGGCTTGGTTTTGCCACAGATGGATTCAATACTTTTGGTAATCCTAGTAATACGTACAACATGTGGCCTGATTTTTTCATCCCCTACAGTTTTCTAGCATGGATGTGCATGGATCAATCCAATTTCATGATGTCACTTCTAATCCCAAGAAAGTACTCACCAGGGACAGATTTCCATGTTTTTATGAAGCCACTGAAAAACGATATGATGTAATTGTGGGAAGGTGTTAGTACTTACGATGAATCCACAAAACAAACTTTTCCTTTGCAAGCTGCATTTCTCTGGTTTATTCATGATTATTCAGGGTATGCCACAATGTCTGGCCATAGCACAAGAGGCTTTTATGCATGTGTTCACTGTGATGAGAATCCTTACTACGAGTCTCTACATAACAAAATTGGATATATTGGCCATCATCGATTTCTTGCGAAGGATCACATGTGATATGGGGTGTCCCTATCTTCTCTCTGAGCAACTCGAAATTTGGTGGACGATATGATAACTAGTGCCTCACGGAAAACTCTCATTGGATAATCTTGTTTCCAATGCAACAACAATCAACCCCTTTGGATATTCTCAACTACACACTCTTGCACAACGTAATAAAAGATCACGAGGTGGTCTTGTATCCCCTAATTCCCAGTGGAACGCCAGATAACACACATAATTTGCAAAGGTATATTATGTCAAGATGAAAGCTTACAAACTATTCGATCTATAAGTATTTGTTTTTTTTGTTTAAACTGGTTCTACCCTCCACAACTCGCAGGCTGGGTATATAAGAGGGGCAGGGGTACGGCCACAAGTCTCCTTGCGAAAACGCCTATGCCAACTCGGACTGGACTCCTACTAGTACTCAAAGATAGGGATACAAACCGACCCAATAGCGGTTTGGCCATGTAAGGACATGCAGGCCCTTGCCTACTAGGAGTAGGACTTTTACTATGGCGCATCAATCTTCAATGGGGCGGCCTCCTCATATTTTCTCAATTTATTAAGTGTGAAAACATGTGTATGCTTGTTTTCCAGCTGGGAAACATTGTTTTCTTCATGTTCCCTCTTGTTTTCCAGCATCTCCAACTTGTTTTCCAGCTCCTCCATGTTGTTTTACACCTCCAGGTTTGTGTTATCAATAACCCTGATCATACATAAATGCATAGAGTTAGGTAGTATAAAATTCTCATAATCACAAACATCATATTCAATAAGGAGCGAGTTCACATGTTGTTGTAGTAGCCTGGCCCTTGATATTGTTATTGGTCCAATTCTCACTTCATCATGCTTCTCTTGGATAACAACCTCATCATGTGGTAAAGAACTAGGGATGTTCTCATCATCCTACCCCCTTGAAAAGGCGCCGACCTCTACGTAGCAAGGTAATCTCCATGGTATGGTGTCAAATCAGCAACATTGAAAGAATTACTCACACCAAACTCATCAATTGGAAGGTCTATCTTGTAGGCATTGTCATTGATCTTTGCAAGTACTTTGTAGGGACCAGCACCTCGAGGAATCAACTTGGATTTTCTCAATGTAGGGAATCTATCTTTTCAAAAGTGCACCCAAACCATATCTCCTAGCCTAAACAACACCTCCTTCCTCTTCTTGTTTACTCTCTCAGCCACATACTTCCCCTTCTTCTCTATGGCCTCCTTTGTTTTCTCATGTATCTTCCTCACAAAATCAGCTCTTTTAGATGCCTCCATATCTGTTCTCTATTGTATGGGAAGTGGCAGCAAATCAAGTGGTGTAATGGGTTTGAAACCATAGACCACCTCAAACGGCCATAACTGAGTAGTAGAACGAACAACCCAGTTGTATGCAAATTCAACATGTGGCAAACACTCCTCCAAATCCCGCAGATTTTTCTTGATCATGGTGCGCAACAATGTTGATAATGTGCAATTCACCACCTCCGTTTGTCCATCAGTTTGGGGGTGACATGTAGTTGATAATAGCAGCTTCGTTCCTAGATTCCCCCATAGTGTCTTCCAAAAATAGCTCATGAACTTCACGTCACGGTCAGAAACAATAGTCCTTGGTACTCCATGTAGTCTCACTATGTCCATTAAAAATAGATTAGCAATATGCGACACATCATCGTTCTTGTGGCATGAAATAAAGTGTGACATCTTAGAGAATCTATCCACTACCACAAATATAGAATCATGTCCTCTTTTAGTCCTTGGCAACCCTAGCACAAAATCCATACTAATATCTTCCCATGGTGTAGTAGGTGTAGGAAGAGGAGTATACAACCATGATCCTTCAATTTTGATTTAGCCTTGTTGCAAGTGATGCAATGTTGCACAAACCTATAAACATCACGCCTCACGTGTGCCTAGTAAAAATTATCAGCCAACATAAGTAATGTTTTCTCACGTCCAAAGTGTCCCATCAATCCACCACTATGTCCTGCAATAACATCAAACACAAAGAACACTCAGGAATACATAATTTGTTAGATCTAAACAGAAATCCATCATGTATATGATATTTATCCCAAGCCCTCACATTAGAACATTTAGCATAAGACATAGAAAACTCATTATCTTCAGCATATAGGGGTTTTAAACTCTCCAAACCCAAAACTTGGGCATCTAATTTGGTGAGTAACATGTTTTTCCTAGATAAAGCATTAGCAATCACATTATCTAATCCTTTCTTATGTTTAATAATGTATGGGAAAGATTCAATGAATTCTACCCACTTAGCATGTCTCTTATTAAGATTGGATTGGCTCTTTAAAAATTTCAATGCCTCATGATCAGAATGTATGATAAATTCTTTTGGCCAAAAATAATGTTTCCTAACCTCAAGAACTCTAACAAGTGCATACAATTCTTTATCATAGACAAAATAATTCAATTCAGCACCATGCAATTTCTCAAAAAAATAAGCAATTGGTTTTCTATCTTGCATCAGCACACCTCCAATACCTTTGCCACTAGCATCACATACAATTTCAATTTTTTATGAAAATTAGGAAGCATTAAATGGAGACGAAACGACTTATTCTTCAAAGTATCAAAAGCAATATGTTGAGCAACACCCCACTCGAAATCAACACCTTTCTTAGTTAAATCATTCAAAAGGGCAACAGTAGTACGAAAGTCTTCTACAAATCTTCTATAAAATCCAGCAAGTCCATTAAAGCTTCTTACTTGACTCACATTAATGGGAATTTGCCAATTTTTAATTGCTTCAATTTTAGATTCATCTACCTCTATCCCATGTTTAGATACAACATATCCCAGAAATTTGAGCTTATCCTTGCAAAAAGTGCAATTATCTAAATTACCAAATAATTGGTTTTCTCTTAGAACATGCAAGACTTGTCTAATATGATCAACGAGTTCATGTTCATTGTGGCTACATACGAGAATATCATCAAAATAAACTATAGACACTAAATTTAATAAGACACTTTCTGATATTTCATTTAAAACCCTTTTAAATCTTTTTATGAGGTATCTTTCTTTTAATTAGGCCTAGCCAAATTAAAAGATCATAATCAGCTTCCACTTACTTTTAAGTCCCTTCGCTTTACATAATGAAAAATAAGTTCCTTCTTATGTCATTAACACGACTGACTTAATACTCATACTTGTAAAATTTTCTGATTACACCAGTAACCAAGAATTAATCACACTTAGCAAAATGATTTCCTAGTTGATCCAATAACATCACCAAGCAATTGATATGATAAGTTTGTCAACTTCATCATTATCATTTATTTGCAATTGATAAAATACTAGCTTTATGAATATAAATATTCATATCTGTTTTTATGTGAAAACATTCATTTTCCTTGTGATTTGTAAAATCACTTCAACTTACTCTCAAGACAAAATCTTCGTGTAAAAATGAATATCTTCTTTTAACATGGATCTCTATGATAATCCAATATCATATATTTATGAGTACTATTATCTTGTTTGTTTTGCTTTGCACATTGTGGCCATTTACTTGAATTTTGGTGAATATTTCACCAAGTGAATATTACATAAAATGCCTCATATGAACTTTATTCAAATATTAGGTTTGAACTTTATGTTTATCATACATAAATTCTTGGACAAGGTGATGAGTTGGAAATATTTGCATGTTGCCCCTTTCATTACTTCTTCTCCAAAGATTCACAATTTTAACTTAATATAATGTCCACATCTCTTTTCATGAGAAGACACTTTTTTCCTTAATCCAATGTGTTTAAAACACATGGAGTAAAAGGTGGAAATTTACTACCAATAAACTTATTGGTTTTATGCAAAACATTTTAAGAAAATTATGCTTCATGTTTGAGAGATATTTATTACTAGGAACTTATCGTTAAAATAACTCTAAGGTAATTAATGCAAAATTCCCAACTTAAACAAAAAAAAACTTTAGCGAGTTGAGAATTTTTTTTGTTTTCATGCTATCACTTTACCACACAAAGACATTTGACAATTATAACATTTCTTAAATCCTTGTCTCACAAAGATTTTAATATAATGATAATTTTGAATTTCTCAAAATTCATGATAATCGGTTTAAAATGGGTAAGTAAAGAGCGAAGAAGAGGGAGAATAGAATCTTCACCAAATCAAGATAAAAATCAAGACCCAAATTGTTTCTCCAATAGAGTAGTTTTATGTTTGTTTTTCTTTCAGGTGCTTAACATGAACGAAGCAAGCCACAACCTAGCGTTCATGTTAACTTGGGGGGCTAATGTTGGGGGAATGGATAAGGGGGTGCCCCAAGCTTCTCGTTGGTACTTCTCAAACGTATCTATAATTTTTGATGTTCCATGTTGTTTTTATTCCATATGCTACATGTTTTCTATACACTTTATGTCATTTTTATGGATTTCCTGGGACTAACCTATTGACAAGATGCCACAGAGCCAGTTCCTGTTTTCTGCTGTTTTTGGTTTCAGAAAAGTTGTTTTGGAAATATTCTCGGAATTGGACGAAACAAAATCCCAGGGTATTAGAATTCTGTCACGTACACAGAGTCCTGAGGGGACTTGGAGGGCCCACGCCATAGGGCGGTGTGCCCCCCTTGGCCGCACCACTAGGTGGTGTGGCCCCCCTGTCCACCCATCGATGTTGCCCTTTCGCCTATTTAAGCTCCTCCACGGGTTAACCCTAAATACCCGAGCCTTTTTCCACCAAAAGTTCCGTAGCCGCCGTATCGTCAACCCTAGTTCGGGAGGGTTCTGAAGCTCTCCCCGGCACCCTACCGGGAGGGGGAATCATCACCGGAGGGCTCTTCATCACCATGCCTGCCTCCAGAGTGATGCGTGAGTAGTTCTTCCTTGTTCTATAGGTCCATAGCAGTATCTAGATGATTGTCTTCTCCTCTTTATGCCTCATGTTTAGATCTTTGTGAGCTGCCTAAAATGATCAAGATCATCTTATTGTAATGCTGCATGTCGTGTTTGCTAGGATCCGATGAATATTGAATGCTATGTCCAGTGATTATCAATCTATCATGTTTATGTTATTTATGATCTTGCATGCTCTCCGTTACTAGTAGATTCTTTGGCCAAGTTGATGCTTGTAACTCCAAGAGGGAGTATTTATGCTCGATAGTGTATTCTTGCCCCCCTTTCACTCACGCTCGAGTGACAGAAATGTAACGGGTGGGAGATGTGTTGTTGCCATTAGGGATAAAACAACGATGTTTACATTGTTTACATTACACACTTTACTTAAGGCAATAATCTGTTTCTTTCAACTTAATACCTGAGGTTTGATTGGAGGATGCTCCGAGGGTGGATTATTAGTCATAGATGCAGTTGGATAACGGTCTATAAATTATGCTGGAACGCCAACGACGATGGACTCGACACGTCCCTTCCACCCATGAACTTTGAGTCCGCGACCAAAAACGAGAAAGGAAAGACAAAACGTCCCCAAGTGCATGTGTCGTCTGCCACAATGGAGTTAGTCGCCACGCTAGTTGAGCAACGCCTCGCCCTCCTGGAAGATGCTAATTAGAGGACTGGGTAGCTTATCGCTGGATGTTGGCCAAGCACAAGAAGAAGCTAAACAAGATGCACAGGGAGCTAGAAAGCGCGGGTCTTCCAGGGATGAACTCTGCTGAGGCCTCAGGCAGTGGGGTGCGGAAACCACCCGCTCCTAAGCGATAGTCCCGAACATCGAACATGACAACTGAGTCCATGAAGGGAACTTGAAGGGCATTGAATCTTGACCATGACCCAAGAGAACCCAATCCGACGGAGAAGCTAGCACCTAAGACGCCTCAGAAAAGGCTCTTACAGGTGCATACGTACCTGATGTCCATAAAACGAACGCCGGGTGACCGCCATGGAGAAATCCAAGAGGAGATGCTAGAGGTCTCAACATCACAAGTGCAGAACTAGGAAAAAGATCCGCCCCGCAAGCAGCGGCACCCTAGAGTCAATAAAGGCAAAAGCCAAGTCGTCCCGAGCGCCACGCTACGAGGAAGACCCGCAAGATCTGCGAAACTGACTCATGCAGAGTAAGGAGGATAGGCTATAGAGAGAGAGAGCAGTAGAGGAAGCTCTGCCAAGAGCCAACAGGATTCGAGCGGAGCACCCGAGGCATGATTCGCCCGACTCGGATGAGGAGGAGCTCTGTGGACCTCTTTGCTTCACTTGGGAAATTCGCCAAGCTAGGAAGCCGAGGCGATTCAAGTTAATAGCTGGGACACCCAAGTTTGATGGCGCCCAGGAACCGGAGGTATGGATAGACGATTATTTGACCGCCGTGAGGTTCCAAAAAGGCAACAACGTTACAGCGAAGCAGTATATCTAGTTGTAGCTCGTAGGAGCTGCGAGAAATTGGCTGAAGAGTCGACCCAGGAACAAATACAATTGCTGGAGGATTTTGAGTTCGATTTTGTCCAAAACTTCAAGTCTACTTGCAAACGACCAATAACAGTTGGACAGCTGAAAGTAAGTAGGCAACAGTTAGACGAGAATATTCACGAGTACATACAACGGTGGACCGCGTTAAAAAACAGCTCGGAGGACATCCCAGATGAAACCGCGATTTCAGCTTCAGAGACGGGCTTCACCGAATGGACCTGAAGGAGTACATCGGTCGGGTCTGGGTCAGAACTGTAAGATACCTCATGGACGTGGCAAATAGCATGGCGGAAGGTGAATAATCAGTGCACAACGCGCACCCACCCTCACCTGAGAAAGATGGTATGGACACCTCATACGTAAACAAGGGCAACAGAAGATACAACCGTGAGGAATTCTTGGTCACACCATAAAGATGAGTAACCATCGGGGGTTGGAACACCGAGAGGAACAAGGAATCTCTTTCCTATTGTAGTTTGGACGTAGAAATACATCGACCACATGGTTAAGACCCCATGGCTGAAGTGACTGAAAAATTCACACAATGTGTGAGATGAACGGAACTTCAAGTATAAACAACTTGAAAAAGGGAACTGATCAATGGCGGTTACAAAACACCACGAGATGGTTCTCCTGATGAACTTGTTTCCACGAGAGAAAAGGTTTGTAGGATTTGATACAGAGATATTGGAAAGACCCACTTCCAACTTATCCTTGATTTTCTAGATACCGGCAACAGGCTCATGAAAAGCCTTCTATAGATCATCAAGTGAAAGTCAAACTTCAGATTGGAAGAACGGGAAGGAAGACTTCTAGAATGAATCACACAATCATTCTCACAAGGAGTGGTTGTTTTTTTGCTGATTCAAAGAGGTATAACGTTAGGCCTTCCGGCTAATTGTGTCAACCTTAACATCAATCATAACAGATTTTCAAAGGGCCTAATTCAATTCTCTTGAGGAAACACCAACCATCGTTGCTGCTTGAGATTCAGTTCTGGTCAGTGGGTTGATAATTCAGACTCAACATGTTTGATCAAAGAGGTTGCACCGGTTGCCAACGAGATACAATTACTAGATTCCCAAGATATGGACTACGATGCCACACTCAAGAAGATGAGCGAGATTGCAGAACTCATGTATTAACAACTTGCAAAAGACGGTTGCACCTACATGGTTTACATGCGAAGCAGCACCTCAGAGTCCTTGTTGGGAAGATGATTATAAAGGTAAGTAAGTTCTTGGACTTATTCCCTTTCACGAACGATCATTCAATGTTTGGGTGGGGATGCAAACTTCTTCAAATAAATGGAGGTAACAACCTACCATCTCAAGAATAGTCCACACATACATGACCGACTTGGGATTATTCCCTAGGATACAAGGAAACTATACTCGAACCCATGGCGACAACTTTTAACATAAGCACATGGACTAGAGTAAGCCACTTCAAACATCCAGAACACAACTTCGTGATGACACAAAGATGTTTCTCAAAAGTTTCCAACCTTAATGCCAATTGTTCAACATGAACCTCTTGCAACTTGGAGAAATAGGAATGTTATTGATGGGCTCGACAACACGCTTATCAGAACACTCCAAGAAGAGGGATTCATATGATACATGAACAAGGCAAAATATTGGTCAGCCTAAAGGACATGAAGGTGTACTCGGGCAGAACACCATGAGTGAAAACACCATCAAGATAGTCCTTGGAGCTGAACATGATCTGATGATAGCCCAAATCAAATCGAGGGTAGGATGATAGCATGTCCATGAAGGAGATTCTATCCTTCTTCAACATGAACAGAACTGGACATCCCATTGCAAAGGAACAAGTTAGGGAGAGCTCTTGTCTTTCAACTCTCCAAGTTATTGTTTTAAGCTCAACCAACTAGTTCAGGGTATCCAGCATAGTTTCTTGGAGAAAGGAGCAATTCAAATTACCCCTTGCTTAGACATTACGGTCAGGTAACAACCTGGTGATACTTCTAGAAACACAACCAGAATATCACAACCTACCGATATGTCTCAGAGTTTGAAAGGGATCATGCTTTTTAAGGCAAAACGATATGGTCTTAAGAGATTTGGTATGAACCTAACTCTTTGACCGGGAATGTGCATCATAATGAACGGATTTGGTGACACAGTCAATTTTAAATAGAGACCGGGTGACCAATAGTGCTAAGAAGGATACAAATGTTTCTTGGAATTTTCAAAGCAAGTAGAATTGCTAGGAATATCTGATACACACATCAGTGCACATAACCATCATCCTCAAGCATTCAAGCTTGGAGGGAGGGGTAGTGAATACGTGTAAGAGAATCACTTCATCGAGATCTCTTGATACAAAAGAATGTGATACTCGAAGGTAGAACATAACAAAAGCTAATGAACTTCGTTAATCTGCGAATTACAAAACTTTGACCTGGTCCTAGAGATGAACGAGGTACTGGAGTTTGTTTCTCCTGACATCCCAATGTGTAATGTTTTGACGGAACACAAGAGCAAATGCATTGGAAGAATCCAACACACATAAGCAACTTGGTTTCCAAACTAACGGATGTAGATCTAAGAACAACTACAAGGTAGAAACATGCTCAGGAAAATTCCTAAGATCATGCTGATTGCATAGGGTAATACTCGTTTATAGAACCCACACCAAAAAGGGAGGTATAGCTGAATCAAGAACGAAGATGTGGCGGCCATGATGATCACTCCTATTGTGATCCCTTTTGGTTCCAAAAGAAAACCTATGGCTATGAGAGTTGGAATAGCCTAGCCTTCTTGAGTTAGAACATGTTCCTCAGGATCCAACGAAATGGAACTTGGGTTAAAGGTCTGCATCCTGTACGGATGTCGTGAGCATCACATGGTTATAAAATCACATGATTCAACCCACCGCGATTCAGCACATTCTGGCACCTTCGGTTCAAATCCAAGGGTTAAAAACACAAACAAAGGAGTAGCTACTATATGAATGCCACAAAGTACACTACAAATAGCAGTCACGAGGTATCTTTCAAAAGACAAACATAACTCCATAAGAATTTGAACAGAGGATAACAGATACATTCAAGATGAAAAAAAATCTCGAGATTCTTTAGTTGAAACTTAAAAACATAGGAATGTGGAATTCAAACAACTCTGAGAGATCATGATGGAAAGGAATCTCATGGTTGACTCAAGAGATAACGGAGTATGGAACACACACGACTCTAGAAACTCAACACTAGGTCAACTTGGGTGAAAGACGTCCTTGTCAAAGAAGGCACCTAGGTTTTGAATGACTAGAACCTTTTCAAATCAAAACAGGTATGGTGACCAAGAGTTAGAGCGATACCAGATAAGGAGTAAAAAGAATCCTAAGAAGGTTTTCACAACTCATTTTCTGGTTTCAAAATAGTTTTCACAATCACTAGACTCAACATCGACCAAGCAGTATGGTTTTCCTATAGGCAGTCCACCTCCGATACCATGACTTGTCACTACCCCGAACCCAAAGGTATACATACTGTTATGCGCTCCTAGTCATGGACCCACCAGGGCTTTGGGGTTACCAGCCCCGGCCGCAACAAACAACAACAGGTAGAGAGGATTCATCGGCATGCAGGCCGGATAACATCGGTACTACTACTCCTTGTGTCCATGCTAGTCATAACCAACTATGCATATCAAAGCATCCACGAGTCGTATGAAACTAAAGGAATGAGACGAAAGCTATGCAGAGATGCTATGTGTCCAGGAAGTGCAACAACAATCGAGGGTTACTGGGGTTACCAAGCCCCAGGCCGAATCACATCGGCAAGCGTGATCAGAAATGGATCATTGGCTCCACAACCCCTCGACTGCGACAAAAACGCTGGCATAGCCAAAACTATATAACGATGAGCTCAAAATCAACAACCGATCGAAGCAACACTCTAGACATGGAAGCTGTATAAAGGAAGTATTACTAGAGTATAGCTGTAAAAATAGAGGTCACATGACCCAACATTACATCAGAAAACGGAAGGCAAGTTATGTTGCTAATCAACAAGAACCAAAAAGGCTTAAGGGGCCGCAACATAAGGCGACGTCCCAGCCCATAGATTCTAGGCTGCTACCTGGGAACGCCAAACTACTCGTCGATGTCCATGTTGAATCACCACCGATGTGAGATCTTCACCTGAACCAAATTTAAGCAAACCTGAGTACGGGAGGTACTCAACAAAACTTAGTTAACCTATTATATATCTGTTGTTTCAGAAAATAGTTTTATGAAGGTTAATTTGCGTAAAACAATCTTTGTTTTCCAAATCGAGGAAGAATAGCATGTCTCAAGGAGTGTTTTCAAAACAGATGAGAAAGCTACTCAACTACTGTAATCATCATCTTATCAAACCAGCAACATCATTCCCAGCACCTCACATTCTTCAAGGATCACCCCTCTCGGCATCTCCGTGGAGGCACCCTTCAATCATTGTCAACATCTTTTACGTCGGGTTAAAGTTATCTATGGCCACACGACTTTCACCAAGCCGTCCTTAACCGTGGACACGGCTTCTCGAAAAGATTGCCCTGAAGGGATGTACACTTTACCCACACGTACTCTCCGACTCTTTGCGCCACATGTACGCTCTTCCATGGAGCGCGGCAGAGGGTGGTTGGCTTCGACCTTTACCTTGCGTAACCCTATCCATGAGTCAACCCAAACAGGGCCACCCCGTCAACAGGGAGTTGGCCACCTCCTGACGACACCTATTCTGTGAGGCGGGATCAAGATCCGTGTACGTCCATCACTTGTCCCGGTCATGCCCTAAACACCTCCAAAAGGATTTTGACTCACACGCAGATGGAACTCCCAAACTACATGACTCACGGATAGAGCCAAGCAAGTTAGTTAGTCGGGCGAGGTTCATCGGCTCGCGCGTGTGGTTGCACGCCCAGTCTTGGTTTCTGCAGCGAGACCTTTATCCTAGGGTTGGCAAGTATAGGACAAACAACCACTTCCCAAGTGGCCTCCTATCCAAGCCTTAGTCAGGTTAACCACACAATGCTCATCTCACCACGTTGTCATATCATACTAGGTTATCACAGCTCTGATTCATCAATCGGATGGAGCAGAGGTAACAAACACGTATGACTAAGCGAAGCAGATATGAGGCTCTGGTGATGCGCACAAGCAAATCTATGGCGGCTAGGAGCAGTGGATTAGGATATTGAGGCGATGTAGTATATAGGAGAACAAAATCTACTGACATGAAATACTTTGGAATCGAATGCAAAGTACGAGAATCAAATGTCGTTGGAAAACATATATGAGCAGATAAGAGGTTATGCTTGCCTTGGTTATAAGGAAACCAATTAACATATCTTCTGGAATAAGTGTTTGACTTGTCGGTTAGGATCACGTATTCATCATTGGCATTGTTGGCCTTCACTTCGGAGTCGCATTCTACCGAGGAGGAATAACACCGAAAAGAAGAACAACAATCAACACATGGCATCGATGCAATGCGCAGTATGTATACATGAGCAAGTTAATGCACTGAAATAAATCTCTAAACATGAGGGTAGAGTTGCTAGGGTTCATATGGCAATTATGCATTTTTACTGAAATTATCCCGAAATAGACCCAGAGGGGCACTTCGGGCAATTGTGAAAGTGTGTCAAGTTTTAATTGCTCAAATGGGTTTGAAAACACCATAGCTAGATTGCATTTGTAATTTTGAGCAGTTTGATACATAACTTTTAATTTTCTGATTTTATCGAATAAAAACTTATTTTCTCTATTTTTAAATGAGTTAAACAGATTCAAATAATGTTCAGTTTTCAACTTTTTCAAACATGTATGAGATTATATGTTCAGATAGAGTTTATTTTTCTGAACATTTCCATATTTTTTTTTCTGATTAACAGAATAAAAGTTATTCATTTTCTATTTTTAATTATATTTATGTAATTATAAAATGGGAGGGCCCACGTGTCAATTTCTTTATTCTTTTCTAAAAAGAAAAACCACCTGACAGAGAGGGCCTGCAGTGACGTCATTGTGACGTCAGCAATGGCCACCATGGTACTGCCATGGATCGATCTCGCGTTTGGGCGCGTAGTTCGCGAATCAAATGGCACCACGGCGTAGAGGAGACGACGGTGAGCATTACAGAGGCGTCACCACCCCTAAATTGTCGCCAGAGCTAGCCCGCCGGCGAGTAACCATGGCGGCCCGAGGTGGTGCACGACGACGGCGCGATACAGAAGGGGAGGGATCGATCTGAGCTCACCGGTGATGCAGCACACCCCATTCCACCAAGCCCCACATCGCTACTAGACAAGGTGAACTCACTCCTATCCCTATATGTCTTTGGTGTCTTGGTGAATGATACTCTACCTCATGGATTACCCCTACACGTTCCTAGGTTGATTCCCACCATGGAGCCCAAGACGATGGCCACGATGCTCAAGATCATGCCCAAGATGATGACCAAGGAGCCATGGAGGAAGTCCAAGAAGAAGGCATCGAGAAGGAAGAAGAGAAGGAGGAAGAAGAGAAGGTGCAGGAATCCCGGCCTGCACCCCGGCTAGGCTAGCCTCCAGGCCGGCGACCTAACCGAGCTGGCCGGCCTCCAGCCTGGCCCAGGCCAGCCTTCCTGCGCACCACAGGCCGGCCACCACACAGACCCGTCCGACCTCCAGGCCGGTTTTCCTGCTGCCTCGCAAAAGTGGGTGAAAGAGCCCCTTTTCACCCCCACCTACCCCCTAGGCTATACAAGTGAACCCCTTGTGTCAGATCTAGGTTAGAGATGATTTGAGAACTTTGAGCTTTGCTCTTGTATCCCTCTTGTGAGGTGACTCCACTTGTGAGGCTACTCCTCTGATGTGTATCTAGGACCGTACCAAGATTCACCGAGTTACCTATCCTTTCCCCTTGGGATTCAGTTAGGGACTTTCCAATCCTCCTCAACTAATCCTTGAGGTTCTATTGGCGTGGTGGACCGGCCACGGCTGTGAAGCGGTTTCCGATAAGGTGAGTTCAGTTGAACTGATCGTTCCGTAGGCGGCCCCCGGGGTTTAGTTGACAAGAGATTTGGGGTTCTTCAGTTCTTACTAGTTATCTACCCTCGATTCCCCATGTTTCCCCTTGATTTCACTCGATTTTCCCCTGGTTCCCCTTTCATGTTCATCGTGTTCATTGTTCGTTCTTCGTGTTCTTGGTAGATTCATGAAGATCGGGCCACCCTAGAGGTTTACCCTCCATATCATCTAATATGGGGATCATCTTCATTTGCTTGGTGTTGACGGGGTCGCTCATGTGGGTCCTCATCAAAAATAGGAAGTGGGAAGTCATTTGGGGCATCCTCACTTTCTTGTTGTTGACGGGGTCGCTCATGTGGTTCCTCATCAAACATTGGAAGTGAGAGATCATGCGGGGCATCCCCAATTGGTTGTTGTCGATGGGGGCGCTCGTTGGGTTCTTCATCAAAGATAGGGAGTGAATTAGCATGTTGAGCATTCCCACTTGGTTATTGTCGATGGGGACGCTCATTGGGGTCTTCCTCAAAGAAAGGGAAAGACAAGCCATGCGGAGCATCCTCACTTACTTGTTGTTGAGGAGGTCTCTCATTTTGGTCTTCATCAAAGAGAGGTGGTGGAAGTTCATGTGGGTCATCCTCATTGTCTTCGCGTTGGCGGTCATGATGGAGAGGATGGCGCCGGTGGTCATTGTGGTGGTGACACGCATTTTGCCTTGGAAGCCTTGAATGTGGGCGAGCACCATCCACTAAGTCATGTAGACCATAGTCATGAGGTGAGCTAGGCGAATATGGAAGATGATGTTGTTGAAGATCCGGTCGTAGAGGGTGAGCTTGAAGAGGGTCACCACGGCCTTGGCGATGTCGAGGAGGTGGTGATGGCGAGCTATGCTCAAACCAATGTCGTCGAGGAGCTTGTGGTGGAGGATGCGGTGAGGTGGTATCAGAGCCAGGTTTACCACTCTCTTCCATGTGGAGGTGATTATCATGGCGACGAGCTTGGTGATGAGCTTGTGGTTGTTGGCTTTTGCGTCGTGACTTGGAGGTCGATGATGATCCATGGCGGTTGGCGAGGATGGACACGTTGATGTCGATACTCTCCATGTGATCATTGAATCGAGTGTGATGAGCTTGTAGTTGTTGGTCCAAGCGCTCCAATTCATCACGAGCAAGTTGGCAAAGATGAAAATGTTCGTGGCGATGGACGAAGTTGTGTTAGGGGTTGTTGTTGAAGAATGATGTTCCTTCATCTTCGAGTTCGTACTTGTGAATACTCCTTCCCTAGCCAACTCAAAAACACACAAGGGTGATATGAAGTAATGGATGTCTCACTTACCCAACGTTACCCTTTTTAGTCGTATTGAGGCTAGTGGACGAGCCTAGGTGTAGGGCGGTATGTCAAAAGTGAGTCCAAAAAGATCGAAAGAAAACCGCAAGCGACAACACACACGCTTTATGTGGAAGGCAAATGGGCAAGAAAAGTGGCAAGGAAAAACAAAAAATCCAAGGAAAAGTTTGTTGTAAAACATGGAGACAAACCGAAATGAAATTTTAGCACAAGAACCAAACCTCATGGAGAAAACAAAAATGTAACACACACACAAGGGATAAATGGGGTTAGTGCGGCCAATGAACGAGAGGAGACGAAATGTTCCTATCGAAGACTAAGCTCAATGCCACACCAACGCAAGGAGGACGCTAGCTCAAACCACAAACTATAAGAGGCAACAAGATTCGCACCGTGGCAACCAGTCACTATTTTCTCTTTTGCGACGCGAAGCTACACGTTCCTACAAGTGATAGCAATTGGCATCGATCTTTTGCTTTGTTTTCTATCTTTTTTTTGTTTTTCTGTTTTTGATGATTCCAAAATGTCAATGCCTACTCGAAAATATTCTCTCACAAGCGCCAAACTCGCACTCTCGGTGACACTAATGCGATGCCAAGCGATGTAAAAGAGCTAGTCCAAATGGGCAAGGTACACAAACAATGGGTTAGTTCGAGCGGAAGCAAGTCATACCTATCTTATGGATGATCACGGACTTGCGGCCGGTGGATGTTGATGTCGTGTTGATCCATTGATGTAGATGCATAGGTGTTGTTGTGGGCTTCGCGTGGAAACTTGAATCACTCAAATCGGACCAACGGCGACAAAGAAAAACACGTTTGAAAATCTGTCCAAGAATCGAAGAGCAGGATTTTTCTGAGTTTTTTGCTCAATTTCGAAATTCCTTCCAAATCAAGATTTTTTTTGGACAAATTCGAGGAAATTGGCCAATAGAAAGGTGGGGAATGGTCTTAAGCAGCAAATCCACAGATCAAATCCACGAAAAACTCAACAAATCCACAGATCGGTCGAAATCCCTTTTTGGCTATTTTTGGTGAAATTTTCGAAATTATGGTGGTAGAAGAAAAATTGGGTGGAAAGGAGGGTAGTGGGGGTCGAATTCGTGTCAAACTGCCTCTGGATACCAGATGATATGGAGGGTAAACCTCTAGGGTGGACCTATCTTCACGAATCGACCAAGAACACGAAGAACGAACGGTGAACACGATGGACACGAAAGGGGAACGAGGGGGAAATCGGGTGAAATCAAGGGGGAAACGTGGGAAATCGAGGGGAGATAACTAGTAAGAACCGAAGAACCCCAAATCTCCCGTCAACTAAACCCCGGGGGCCTCCTACGGGACGATCGATCCAACTGAACTCACCTTATCGGAAATCGCTTCACACCCGTGGCCGGTCCACCACGCCAATAGAACCTCAAGGATTAGTTAAGGATTAGTTGAGGAAGATTGGAAAGTACCTAACGGAATCCCAAGGGGAAAGGATAGGTAACTCGCTGAATCTTGATAGGGTCCTAGATACACAACGTAGGAGTAGCCTCACAAGAGGAGTCACCTCACAAGAGGGATACAAGAGCAAAGCTCAAAGTTATCAAATCATCTCTAACCTAGATCTGACCCAAGGGGTTCCCTTATATAGCCTAGGGGGTAGGTGGGGGGCGAAAAGGGGCTCTTTCACCCACTTTTGCAAGGCAGCAGTAAACCTAGCCGGGCTGGAGGCCGGCCGGCTCGGTTAGATCGCCGCCCTGGAGGCCGGCCTATCCAGGTTGCAGGCCGGGATTCCTGCACCTTGTCTTCTTCCTTCTCGATGCCTTCTTCTTGGAATTCCTCCATGGCTCCTTGGTCATCATCTTGGGCATGATCTTGAGCATCGTGTCCATCGTCTTGGGCTCCATGGTGGGATCCAACCTAGCCACGTGTAGGGGTAATCCATGAGGTAGCGTACCATTCACCAAGACACCGAAGGCATATAGGGATAGGGGTGAGTTCACCTTGTCTAGTAGCAATGTGGGGCTTGGTGGAATGGGGTGCGCTGCATCAACCGGGAGGTGCAGCAGATCACCTTGAACATGGAGGAGGGTCGGGGAAGTCCGGGAAGGTCGTACGACGGCGGATCAACGGCGACAGCTCCTGCTGGCTATGGGGAAGAAGCGGATGCCGGCGTCGATTCCAGCCCTCCCTCCTTGCGTGCGTGCTTGAGGACGTTGAGGACGACGAGGCGAAGGAGGATATGGCGTCGGTTGCTCCGGGGACGGCCGGAGATGGCGGGGCGCGATGGCGGCCTTTGGGCTAGAGTTTCGAGTTAGGGTTTCTCGCGCGTGTAGAGACAGAGGGAGGCACGAGTGAGGGAGGGCGCGAGAGGGGGAGGAGTGCGGGGCACGGCGTTGTCGTGGCCTTCTCACCCGCGCACGGGAGACTAGCAGGACGTGGCAGCAGACCTCCGACGAGGTGCCTGCCTGCCTGGCTGGAGGTGGAAGAGGACAAAAGGCGTTTTTTTTGCGAAAACCCCCTGGACATTTCCAAAATTACAAAGGAGCCCTTCTGCCTTTAAAAACAGAAAGCCATTTGAGTGTTTGAGGGCCTTTTTCCAAGGATAAAAATTAGCTAAAATACATTTTGGAATCATCACAAAATTTCCAACAAAAACATATCTTGGTTTGCCAAATTTGAAAATGTTTTTCATTCAAATTTTGGTTGACCACTTTAAGTGGTTTTTGGTCAATTCTTATTAAATTCAAATTCAAACTTGGTTCAAAATTTTCATGCATGCTATGATATGAACACAACACCACAACAACACTTCAAAACAAAGTTGGGATGTTACAAATTTCCATAGAAAACCTTCACAACCGGAATTTCCGGTTCCACGAGAAATATCTGGTTGCCATTTGTGACAAATATGGCTGATCTAACTTCACCTTTTTCCGGTGCTCGATGTGAATGAATAGATAAGCACCTGCACCACTTAACACCTTGATAAATAATATCGTTAGTATTGTTAACTAACACTCAAAACCTAGGGATCAAGAAATGCACTTTCAATCTCCCCCTTTTTGGTGTTAGATGACAATACTACGATATGCAATGAAAAAACAAAATTCAATATCATGCTGGTGAAAGAGATGGAAATTTCTCCCTGATGGCGTGTTGTTGACGCCCTCGTTGGTAAACCCCAAGAGAAAGGTTGTGAAGAGCGTAGCAACAAGTTTTCTCTCAGAAAAGAAACCAAGGTTGAATTGAACAGTAGGAGGACAAGCAATCTCTGAAGGTTGATGCAGCTGAGGTGGCCGGGCGCACTACCGGTTCAGCAGCAACGTGGAACCTACACAACACAATCAAATCACTCTGTCACAACGAAGCAGTGAGGTTGTCAATGTCACCGGTTTTGCTGAACACAAAGAGGTTAAACGTATGGTGTGGAAAACAGTAAGAAAACAGTAGGAACAATATGAGAGTAGTATGAAAGTAGTAGGTGTTTTATTAGTATGAGGAAAAAGGACTGGGGTCCACAGTTCACTAGTGGTGTCTCTCCGTGAAAGATAAATAACATGTGTGGTGAACAAATTACAGCTAGGCAATTGACAGAAATGAAGGCTGCACCGTGGTGCATATGCAAGACATAAAGATTACTATGTGATTCATGCGGGCATTATAACAAAATACATAGACCGTTATCCAACTGCATCTATGACTAAAAATCCACCCTCCAAATATCATCCGGACAAACATTGGGTATTAAGTTGCAAGCAACATATAATGGCAGTAAGCAAAGTGTGTAATGTAATCAATAACATCATCCTTAGAAAAAGCATTGTTGTTTTCTCCCTAATGGCAACAACACATCCTCCATCCGTCACGTTTCTGTCACTTGAGAATGGATGAAAAGGAGGCATGAACCCACTATAGAGCATAAATACTCCCTCTTGGAGTTGCTAGCATCTACTAATAATGGAGAGCATGCAAGATCATAAATAACATATGCATGAAGATATGATAGATTGATAATAAGAATACATAACATTCAACATTCATCAGATCCTAGCAAACACAACATGTAGCATTACATAAAGATGATCTTGATCATGATAGGCAGCTCACAAGATCTAAACATGAGGTACAAAGTGGAGAGAACAACCATCTAGCTACTGCTATGGACCCGTAGTTTAGGGATGAACTACTCACGTATCACTTCTGAGGAGGGCATGGCGGTGTAGACCCCTCCGGCGGTGATTTCCCCCTCCGGCAGGATGCCGGGGAGAGCTCCAGAACCCTCCCGATCTCGGGATGACGGTGACGGCGGCCTCGGGTGTTTCTCGGAAAAAGTGGGATATATCTAGGGTTTATGTCTCGGGGGGATTAAATAGGCGAAACGGCAGAGGCGGTGGAGGCCTGGGGCCCCACACCACCCCCCGGCGCGGCCATGGGACGCGCGCCGCCCTATGGTGTGGGCCCCCTGAGGCCCCCCTCCGGGTCTCTTCGGGACTCCGTGGATCCTTCGGGAATTCTAAGACTTCCGGGCTTCGAATTTTCCAATTCCAAGAATATTTCCAGAACAACTTTTCTGAAACTAAAAACAGCAGAAAACAGGGAACTGGCTCTGTGGCATCTTGTCAATAGGTTAGTCCGGAAAATCGATAAAAATGACATAAAGTGTATGGCAAACATGTGGGAAACAATAATAAAACAACATGGAACATCAGAAGGTAAGGATACGTTTATGACGTATCAACATCCCCAAGCTTAGTTCCTACTCGTCCTCGAGTAGGTAAAAGATAAAAACACAATAATTTCTGAGGTGACATAAAGCATAGCAATCACTTTGCATCATGAGAAGTAACTCAAATAAAAGATCATGAACAATAACGCAAACAAAGATATACGTTTGTTTCAAGTATAGAGAGAACATTTCAAAGTGATATTTCGCTAGTCCTTAAGAGTGGGGCAAAACATAAATGCCAGGACACCTTCAAAGTTTATGAGGAAGACTAGAACTAATAATTAGAGAACAAGCAATAACACATTATGAATCAACTAATAATGTTTCTGGGACAAATGCACATAAAACTCAGAATGGCAAAAATGCTCTCTCAACTGTTCATAAAATTAGAAGATGGAGACTCAACATAAAAGTAAAAGAAAGGCCCTTCGGAGAGGGAAGCATGGATCACTCATGTGCTAGAGCTTTTATTTTATTAAACAGAGGTATTGAAAACTTTTTTAAGAGAGGTGTATGCTTATGTCAACGAATGGTAAACAAAAAATAGAGTACGTCACAAGCCAACTAGACTTCACAAGAGCGGCTCCCATAGAAGGACGCATCTGGGTAGAAGGTCATCCCTCTTTCTCTTTTGTTTACACAATTATGCTTTGACTGATAAATCAGGGGCAAAAATAGTGAAGAGAATTTGTGTTATTAATTTGGGGCTGGGCACCCCGCTACCAGCTCTTCTATCATTGGATAAGCGGATGAAGCCACTATTCCAGGGTGTGAAAGTTTTAAAGGTAACACATGAGAAATTTACTTTGGAGTGGTAGTTAAATACCACATGTAGGTAGGTATGGTGGACACAATGGGAAAACTTTTGGATTTAGGGAGTTGGATGCAAGAGTAGATCTCATACTCAGTACAAGTGGAGGCTAGCGAAAGACTAGGAGTGACAAATCAAGAGAGTATAAGAGCCATAATCATGCATAGCGACATAAAAATCATTAATCAAAGCATAAGTGGCACCACAAGTTCAAAAATTAAATGATCATAGAGGCTATTCGTGACTGGTTCATAGTCAGCATACACCAAGTCAACCAAATAAAACATTCAAAGGAGAACACCACAAATTCATGCTTCAATATGACAAGAACAACTCATGATTCTTTCAATGGCACATTAAACACTCCCAATTATTTGAGGATAATCATGCTAATAAATAACCACAAGGCTTTAAAATTAAAATAACATCTAGCATGATATGGAAAAGTCTAGCCACAGTCTATACAAGCTTCTACTTGCACCGTTAAAAATTCTACCTCAAGCAGCAGTTTATTTTCCCAACAAGCACCATACAAAACATGCTTTAACAAAAACTCTCTAAATGCTACAGAAAGCAAACATGAGAGGACTCACAAAAATCTACTAAAACTAACAGCTCTAAACAAGAGATGCAATGAAAACAAGAGCTAAACAGGAATTTTTGTAGTAGCTAGAAGAAAAACTAAAAATACTAGCATATCAAGTATTCAAACGAAAAAGAGGAGCATGTATCTCTCCCAAACAAAGAATGCTAGGATCCAACTATATTATTGCAGCAAGGAAAACAAAAGAAAAAAAACAGACGCTCCAAGTAAACTTCATATGATGTGACCGAATAAAAATATAGTTTCACGAGAAGTGACCTGATAGATAGTTGATGAAGAAGGGGATGCCTTGGGCATCCCCAATCTTAGATGCTTGAGTCTTCTTAAAATATGCTTGGATGAACCACGGGGGCATCCACAAGCTTTGACCTTGCACTCTTCTTGATCACATATATCACCTCTTCTCTTGACCCTTGAAAACTTCCTTCACACCACACTCAAACTGTAATTCGCATTAGAGGGTTAGTGCAACAATTAAAAACCCATTGGTTCTGTATGGCACAAGTTGTATTGATACTTTTAAACATTATCTACAACTACTGATGTTTCGTGAAGCAAAGAAATCCACTTGACAACGCAAAAGAGCAAATGCAAGAAAAGTGGCAGAATCTGTCAAAACCAGAACTGTCTGTAAATACGAATTTTTTCGAGGCAATTATGTTGCTTAGATCGAAAAACTTAAAGAAATAAAAAGTTGCGGAATTAGCTAAGGAATAAGATCAAAACATTTCAGATCATTCTGATCTTCCAGGATTGTATACGATTTTTTACGGTGGACAGCAGAAGTCTGTTTCCTGCGCAAAAATCTGAAAACCAACTCCAACTCTCGTCAGAAACCTTACTTGGCACTACTAAAACATGCAAATAAAGATACAAAGGAGTTACTACAGAAGTATACAACCCCTTGACTCAAAGAAAACAGATAAAAACAAAGCAAAAATAAAACCATGGGTTATCTCCCAAGAAGTTCTTTTCTTTATAGCCTTTTAGCGGGGCCCAGAAAAGTGGAATCAAGTAGATGCTCACATAAGAAATATTAATTCAAGCAAAAGAGAGCATCAAGAAGAAAATTTAAAACAAATTTAGGTCTAACCCACTTCCTATGCATAGGAATCTTGTAAAGAAATAAATTAAAGAAGGTCAAACTAGAAATCATGGGAAAGTATAACAAGAGCAAGTTCAAAACTTTCAACAAAAAGAGAGGTGTTTTAGCAACATGAAAATTCCTACAACCATATTTTCCTCTCTCATAATAATTTTCAGTAGCATCATGAACAAACTCAACAAAATAATTACCCCATAAAGCATGTTTGCCATGGTCTAAAAGCACACAATTCATATCAAGCTCTAAAATAGTGGGATCGAAATTAAAATTAAAGACCTCCTCTTTCCCACATTTAGCAATATCAAAACAAGATGATTTGTCACTCTTAAAAGGTATAGGACACATTATTGCAATCCTATTTTTAGTAGCATTATAATTTATAACATCAACTAACATAGGACCATCATCAAGAGCACTATGATAAGATTTATCCAAGTAGCATGGATTATCATACATAACAGTAGCAATATCATTCTCACAAGTTTCATTCATAGTAGTATCAAGGTCACAAGTATAGCAAGTATCAATTTCATAAAATAATGTATGAGTTAAAGAGTTACTATCATTGGGAGGTAGACACGGGTAGCTCCATTTTTCCTCCTCTTGATCACCACTCTCCTCCTCTTTTTCATCCAATGAGCTTCCAGATTCAGCAGTTTCTTCTTCCATAGGCTCCTGCTAGGCATTAGTCTCTTCCTTAGGTTGAGAGAATTTATTAAGATATTCCATTATGTAGTAATTACATTCCTTATAATTATGAAAGAAATATTCAAGTATAGCATAAATCTCGTATTTATAAGGTGCATCATAAATACTTTCAAGTAAATAAGCAATTTCGAATGCACCCTTCCAAGCAATAAATTCTTCAATTTGTTCCACATCATATAATTCATAATTTTCCTTAACATAAGAAGATATGGTAACATCATCATTATACTCACATTGAAAAGGGGGGTGTTTATACCTCCTAGAGCAGCAAGATTTATCAAAGAAATAAGTAACATTATAAGTAGAGCACAAGTTTTCGGCATAGTCATGCAATTTATTAATTTGCTCCCATAAGTGTATTCCTTTTTGTGACAAGCAGTGTTCCTTATAATAGTTTTGTTGTTCATCTGTGAACCCACCTTGCCAATCTTATATTTACTAATTGGAGGCACCGTAGAAAGCACCACGTTAATCCTGGTGGTTAAACTAATTTGGTCCATTAGATGAATCATTATCGATCGACAACCATCGGGTGATGTACGCATCACATCTCATAAACAATGAAACAGACGAGAAAAAAAAACAATCTAATCCTCGCCTTCATCCTCGCGACAAAAATAACAACTAGAATAAGATCTAGTTTCAAAGACATCAAACATTGATACAAAGCATGATAAAGCAAAAATAACAACTAGAATAAGAACTAATTTTGTGTGTGTTTTTGATAAAGAGAAGCAAACAAGACAAAATAAAATAAACTAAGCAAAACAAAAACAAATTAAAGAGATTGGAAGTGAGAGAATCCCCTTGCAGAAATTCTCTTCCTCCCCGGCAACAGCGCCAGAAAACTTGTTGAGGCGTGTAGTTGACGCCCTCGTTGGTAAAACCCAAGAGAAAGGTTGTGAAGAGTGTAACAGCAAGTTTTCCCTCAGAAAAGAAACCAAGGTTGAATCGACCAGTAGGAGGAAAAGCAATCTCTGAATTTTGATGCAGCTGAGGTGGCAAGGCGCACTCCCGGTTCAGCAACTACTTGGAACCTACACAACACAATCAAATCACTCTGTCCCAACGAAGCAGTGAGGTTGTCAATGTCACCGGTTTTGATGCACACAAGGAGGTTAAACGTATGGTGTGGAAAACAGTAGGAACTGTATGAGAGCAGTATGAAAGCAAAATGAAAGCAGTAGGTGTCTTATCAGTATGAGGAAAAAGGACCGGGGTCCATAGTTCACTAGTGGTGTCTCTCCGTGAAAGATAAATAACATGTGTGGTGAACAAATTACAGATGGGAAATTGACATAAATGAAGGCTGCACCGTAGTGCGTATGAAATACATAAAGATTACTATGTGATTCAGGCGGGCATTACAACAAAATACATAGACCGTTATCCAACTGCATCTATGACTAAAAATCCACCCTCCGAATATCATCCGAATAAACGTTGGGTATTAATTTGCAACCAACAGATAATCACAGTTGTAGCGTTCCCACATTTAATAATGTAAGGATACCTTTGTTATTGTGCTAGTCCCTAGATCAATTACTAGCACCACAGTACAAAATGAAATATCATGCAAATGCATCAAATTCTATTACATCGCATGATCCAGCCTTTACAAAATAGGATTACAACTTGCATAGTCTTAGAAGACTAGCAGAAAACAAAGAAATACATCGGAAAACATAGTAAAACATTGATCCCATCTTCTTCATGTGCCACAGGCAAAACATGTTGGCGATAGTCTCGAGATCCTAAACGAAATCCTCACTCGTCTTCAAAATCATCTGCAGGATGGAATATGAAGCCACAAAGGGGGTCAATACAATTTAATGTATTGGCAAGTAACACTATGGTGGATACAAATGGCAAGACTAATACAACATGCTTATTTGGCTGAGTGGAGTTTTGGCTAAGTTTACATAAAGCTAGTTTTTCTCCTATCTTATGTAAAACAATACTTTCTTTTCAAAGGGTGACATCATTGGACTAAAATCCAAGCACCACAACTACTGTTCACTTGGTCAAAAATTTACTTATTGAAAATGGTGATGTGATTCTTCCGTCCATCCTTGTCCAGCTGCTCATAGTTGTCCATAACCGGGGACACGGCTAAGATATTAGTTTGTTGACTCTGCGGAGTTTGTGCACTTTCACCTTCAGACTCAAATCAGCCCAAAAATCCTATACACTCTGAGTGCATTAAGGAAAGGAGAAGATTGAGACGAGATCTTTCAGAAGAAAGAATTCAACCTAATGGCAAGACCCGTTCCACCTATAATTATGCTACATCTGCTTGTCAAGCCGAGGCTGAAACCTCGCAACTTAGTTAATCAAGACAGAGCCCATATGCTAAAGGCTGCACTGGAAGCAATCTAAACTTGGGGAACATCATAATCACTTTGTTCCTGGGTGGCATTCCTCAAGTGAACACCCCTCGGGGAGACACTTAACTCTCATCAGCCAAACAACCAAATCCACCAGGTGGTTCATTGAAGTTTATACTTAGTATTTTTCCTCAACATCAAGTAAAACAAAAAATTAGCATGGCTAAGCATCTACTAAGTACCAAGGCATCAAAATAACAAGGTATAAGGATGGCTAAACACTACTAGGATATAGCATAGCATAATATAACTTAGTAAAATTTCCTATCATGCATACTACTCCAAAAATCAATTAATGCATATAGACAATAATGGGTAGTTGATGGTGTGTTACTTGCCTGGTTGAAAGTTGGTGAAGATTTCACTCTCTTCACAAAAGATTGTTGCTCTCCGTAAAATCTATTCATTGGAAACACAAACACAGAATAAACAAGCATTCTAGCAATCATACCAACAAATAGAGCAATAACATAACAAATGGGTTGTACCAAGTTGGCTAGGACAAGGTTAATATTTGAGTTTAATACTTGTTACGGAAATTCCAAGGGTTTACTTAATATGGACTAGGTTGAGTTTGTAGAAAACTAACTTTATTATAACCATACTTGCCGAGGAAGTTCCAAGAGTTCACCAACTTGATCTCACTATTTCAACTAAAGCAACACATAACAATGTGTAACACTTAGTCATTTCATCAAGACATTTGGGTGATCTAAGTTAGTCTTTCCATTTTGGTTAAGGGTAGGTCTAGGTTCAACTAACTTCATAACAATAGAGATAACATTTGGGTGATCTAAGTTAGTCTTTCCATTTTGGTTAAGGGATTTTCCATTTGGGTCAATGGTTGGACAAAAACAACTTTCTAAATTTTCAACTTGTATGGATCGCTCCAAGTCTTCACATGCTTGTCTTCTTGAAGATCATCTTCATGCTTCTATTGTAGTCTTGTTCCTTGGATGGATTATTCTCTTGGTCTTGATAGATTCTTCATGGCTTTCTCACTAGTAGGTCCAAGGTGGAATGGCACAACTACTACTAGGACAAATTGAAAAGAAAGAAATAGAAGGGATAGAAAGAGATAGGAAAATGTCTTCTCCTTGATTTTCTTCATACACTTGTACTTCATTGAGTTGAATCTAGTTGATGTGGAGGCTAAGTCCTTCCTTCAGTTTCTTCAATGATATTACTTATAGTTCTTCATGTTGCCACCAAGTTGATAATGAAGTTTCCTTCTTGTGCTTGAGTCTTGATCTCCATTTGCTAACTTGATGGATTCTTGAAGCAAGAATGGGGGAGTGGAGAAGTAGATGGAAAACAATAGTACTAGTGTTTGAGGTTCACTACTTGGTCTTATATATGGTTTACATATACTAGGTACTTGTTCTTGGATCCAATAGCCATAATATCAAAGAATTACAGTTGAAAACAAATTCTAAGACATGGTAAAGATGGACTAATCACTATGTTGGGTTTTTTGTCAAAAGCACATGGTCATGGTCCAAGGTGTCCAAAATAGTTGGGTAATGATGTCTCTGGTTCAAGGCTACAAAAAGGATCAAATTTGCAAAAGGAACTATATTCTAATTATTTATAGAATTAAATCTATGTCAAAAAATACTAAAATATAAATTAATTAATTCTAAATTCCAAATTAACTTCTTCAAAAATTATTTTGGGACAGAGGATATGAAATTACACATCCTAAGGTTTCCAAAAATATTTTATTTGCAATTTTAGGATTTTTAGAATTTGAATTATGCCAAAATTCAACAAACAAGCATATTTGAATTTGAACAAATTTTAAATGATCAAATTTAAATTTGGCCAGTGCCAAAAGTTTCTACATGTTGTGCTGATTTTAAAAAGTCCAAGATTGCTAAATTTGGGCTTATGGATCAAAAGATACGATAGATCTAAGGTGCAGGGACTATACTGTAAAACTGCCAAATAATTCCAGCGGGAGAAGGTATTCGAATTAAAGGCTAGCCACGTATTCGATCCTGATTGGGTGCTTGTGCTGACTGGGAGCTGATGTGGCCTGCTGACGGGGCCGATTACGTGGATAAGTGAATCAACAATGGCCGTACGATATGGATCTAACGGCGGCGTACCTGTTCGAGCGAGATCTAATTTAAACCGTGCATCAGATCCAATAGGTGAGAGGGGTAATAGGGGCTCACCAGGCGTTCCCGCCAGAGAATGGTGGCGTGGGGGTGCTCCGGCGCTCGAGAAATGGCGGAGAGGCACTCTGGTGCTCCTCGGGCTCAGCGGAGGTGATGGAGAGGCGTGTCAGGGCTCGACGAGGACGATGGCGACGGTGGCTTCTGTCGAGGATCTCTCAGGCGATAGCGTGATGGAATCCCGCGGTGGCCGTGGGCGCCCTCTTCCGACGAGATCCCCCTCGTCGTTTCACTGCGAAAGAAAAGGGCAGGATGGGTCACTAAGGTGCGCGTGGACTTAGGGAGTCGAATGGGACAAGGTAGAGCGGCATGGACTCACCCTGTTGGTCGAAAACGGCGGTTGATAGCGGTGGACAGAGCAGACTTTGGTGAGAGATTGGGGTGGACTCGGGGGACGATTTGATCGTGAGATAGAGGGGAATTAGAGAGGGGCGCACGGGCTAAATAGGGGTGGCCTCGGGAAGGAGTTTAATGGCCTTGATGGCGAAAAATTTGTGCGGAGAAAATCCGCCCGTGACTGCGCGGTTTCCATCAGTGAGGAAGAAGAAGGGTGACGTAATAGGTGATGTCACTTTGGGCCCCACGTGTAAGAGAGAGGGGGAGGGTAGCGGGCTCGGTTGTTGGGCCGGGCTGCTGGGGGTTCTGCATGTCGCTAGGGGCGAGAGAGAGAGGGGTGGGGACGTGATTTGGGATGGGCTGGCTCGGCTGGGACGGTTTTTTTTGTTTTGTTTTCTTTATTTTTTTTGTTTTTCCTTAATAAATCATAACTTCTTATTTATAAATTCAAATAAGCTCAAATTTGTTCTATGGTTTTGGAAAAATAAAACCTTTCAATTGAAAACATCTATGTTCTGTTTCAACATACTTAAACTAATTTTGTTTTCAAAATATGATTAAATGGTTAATACTAACTTAATGTTGTTCTTTTCAAAAAGGGGATTAATTAATTGAATAATTGGTAAAATAAAACCAGAGGTGTTTACAATTGAAAATATTGTTTTCTATAAGTTAAGTTTCCTTTTTCAAAGAAGGTTTTTTATGGAAATCATTTTATTACTAAATTCTTGAGGTAGATGTAGAAAACAAATATTTGGAAAACATATAATTAGGGGAAACTATTTAAAAATCCTAAGGTTTGGATAAACATTTTATAGTCATAAAATAATTTCCAAGTTCATAAAACATTTATGGATGGTGAAAATATTCTTGGGTTTTTGTGACCCTCAAGTTTTGAATGTTATGAAACATTTTCAAAGTAGCATTTGAGTTGAAACACTTTATAGAAAAGGTCTTGCTAAGGGAGGATAATAATTATTGAATAGAGAAAATTTATTTGAATATGGTTTTGTGTTTATGGAATAGTGGCATAATGGATTCTTAATTCCAAATCCATTGACATATGTGTTATTTCCTTTGGTTTCTTGCATATCATTTGGTTTTTGGTGACTTTCAATAATAGAAAACAAAAAGTTTCAAAATTTTGTGATTTGTGGACTTTCCAAAAATCATGGATGTTATAGACTACCACCCTTAAAAGAAATCCCTTCCCGAGATTCGGGAAGGCTATAAAGAAATATGGTTTGGATAACTGGGCTCCAAAACAACTTGATGGGCTACCACCCTTAAAATAAACTTTTGTGGGTAGTCTAAACTCTTGTCTAATTGGCTGCTGGTTTTGACTATATCTTCAGCCGGAGTCATACTTCGTCATCCAAAATATACTTATATCAACTCCTTGGTATTTGGAGTCTTGAATCCATATTTTTAGCCTTTAGGATTCTATGGGTTAAGAATCTCTTCCAATAAGATGTGTCCATTGATGGCTAGGTTGAGACTCCAAGTGCAGAGTGTGTAGCTAGTGGCAAGCCTTCTTCCCCACGAGGGTGACTCGAGGGTTTATATCGAACTCTTGGGGAGCCAGTATTTCATCAGTTGTCTTCCAAGCTTCCTCCAGGATCCTGCAAACAAGTAGAGAATTTTGTGCCCTCAACCTCACCAAGTGGTTGTCAAGCACAAGGTGTGAGACTTCTAAATTGCAATGCAAAACTGAAAGTAAATGTGCAATAATTAAATCTACTACTAAATGCAAATGAGAAAATAAATATGCAATGGATTATTTTTGTATTTTTGTGATGCAAGTGGTGATGGAGATAATGTAAATTCGAATTGGAGATGCAAGTAAAGTAAAGTGCAAGTAAAGTAAATTGAAGCAAAGTAACTAGAGTGTTTTCTTATAATTAAAATAGGACCGGGGTTCATGGTTTCACACTTGCATTCTCTCAAATAAAGTGGTAGATGGTGGACATAAAGAATTACATGTGAGATTACAATAACATGTTTAACATTGAGTACTTTCATATGGGCATCACGTCCTAGCATAGAGATCTCTACGGTCATATTGATCCCTCTTATACTCCACCAAGATGCGAAATAAATCATAACACCTCGATAATTAAGGAAAAACCAGAGTATAGCTTTAAGCAATGTGACATGAAGTTGAAGTAAGAACTTGCTAGATCTAGTCATGGAGATTGATTAGTGTCACTTCAAATCCCCGGTAACAAGGTACTCCTTTTTATCCCTAGTGAGGTAACTAAGAAAGGTTTAACAAAACCTAAGTGGATCGCTGAACTTCTGTCACTTTCACAGCACTAGCCACCCCCCGTTACTCCAACTAATGCACCCATCACCCCACACACGCTCTCAAGAACTAGATTGATCAAAGCTAGCAAATAAGAACGGGGTACATAAGATACATCTACTCAAATAACTCAAGAGAAACAATTGCAATCTCAGATTCAATAACTCATAGAAAAGATCCACCACATAGGAATTACAACGGTGCCCGTAATCATGTGAGGCAGCTCATACGGATCTAATTAGTGAAGAACATAGAGAGAGAGATTCAAGTGCTACTTCCCCAAACCCATAGCCCTGGGGTGGACTACTCCCTCTTCATGGAGATGTCGATGGAGATGACGTTGGAGGGGTAGGAGATCACACCGGCGGCGCCCCGCCGGAGTTTTCCCCCTCCAATCTGGAACTCCAGGTCTCTGTTGTAACATCCCAAGTCTGAAAAATAGCCTTTAGAATGTTTGCTCTCTGTTATTTTATGTTTTGCATCATGGCATCATGTTGATTGCATTTGTTTTGTTTGTTTTCCATTTGTTTTCCTCTGTTTTCATTTGTTTTCCAACTGTTTTCAGTTGTTTTCCTTTGTTTTCTATTCGAATTTCAAACCAAAATTCAAACCTTTTGTTTCATCCTTGTGATGTTACAATTTCTAAAATGATATTTCAAAATAAACAATTATTTGTTTCCATTAAAGGGTGATTCCAAACTATTGTTTTATTTCTATAAAAATGCATCCAATAATCAAACCATTTTCAAATTCAATTTGTTTGCCATTTGAAGTTCCAAACCAACATCCAAATAGTTGTTTCCAAATAAAAAACCTTATTTGTTTCCAAATAATCCCATAATGATCACTTATTAAATTGTTGGTTTTAATCAAACAATTAATTCAATCCATTAATTCCAAATCATTTCAAATTCAAATCAAATCTTCCAATCAGCTCCCAATTGCAAATTATAAAAATTACCAAACAAACCAAACCATTTGATCTTTTTAATCATTAGGATTCACCCTAATAAACATGTTGATTTTACTCAAAATCAAATAATAAGCAATTCTTTCAAATGTTGTTTTAAATTACAAAACAGTAATTAAAAAATTAAACTTTTGGAAACCCCAAACTTGCACATGTTGCATTCCAATAAGGAGTTGTTACAAAATAAAGGTTCCCTAAAAATTTCTACCCCAAAACCCCTTCTATTCCTTCCTATCTCTTTTGCAGCAAAAATAAATAAATAAAACAAACAAAATAGAAGAGAGAGAGAGTGCAGCAGCCCAAGCCCAGCCCACCTCCTTGGCCCAGTACCCCTTCAGTTTTGGCTTCTTCTTCCTCGAGCAGACGTCACTCTGTACGAACCCCATCGGAGCCGCACGATCGTCCTCTTCCCCGCTCGATTCTTCGCCGTACAGCGCCTCTCCCCCTATATCTAACCTACCACGGCTAGCCCAACCCTAGAAAACCTAGCCCTCCTTCCCCATCGCCGCCAGCTTCTCTTCCTCTTCCCCGAGTCCTTCTCTGAACCGAACTGAACAACCACCGCACGCCCACCTGCCTCCCTCACCGCCGGTCTCCACAACCACCTCGAGGAGCCTCCGAGGAAGAAAACGGAACCGCGGCGTCGCCCTGGACCGCACCGTCCCCGCGTCGCTTGCCGGGAGGCACCGTGGAAGCCGCGCCGTCGCCGGAGAGCGGCCCTCTGCCACTGCCGACAGGCAGTCGTCGTCGACAGCAACCAGCGAGGTAAGCTCGCCCGCTGCTCCTTTCCCCTGCCCCCTTCTATTATGTTCCCGCACGGCACCCACACACACGCCCGCACCACTCCAGTGCACAGTCAACCGCAGCGCCGGCCGGTGATCGCCGTGGCATCCGCGTTCAGTCAGCTTCGGTGCTCTGTCCGTCAGTTTCAGATGCAAAATTCAGTTAACGCCATCGAACACTATTTCCTCTGTCAGTTCCCCTCCCTATCACTAACTGAATCGTACCGCATTGGTCCTGTTCCATCCGCGCAAGCCAAGCGGCCCGGGGTCGAATCCCCGCGGGCGCACCCAATTTTTTGGGATTTTTCCTCTCCCACACCCCACTGGCCCCACATGTCATCCACCTTCGCTGCCACACCAGCACCACAGCGCCACGCTGTCCCCCTGGCCCACGGGGCAGTGGCTGGGGTGTAAATCCCGTGCGGTAACAAAAGTTTAAAGCAAATCTGTTAATTTCTAATTCTTTTTAAATTGGCAGAATAAACACCTAACTTCAAAAATCCATAACTTTAAATCCATGTATCCAATAAATAAAAACTTTATATGTTTGTTGTTCCAAATTTCCTAATCTTTCCAAATAACCTATTGGTGTACTGTTTTGAAAACTTCAAATGCATTTAAAATTCAAATTTAAATAATTCAAATGCAATTTGTAATAATTCATAAATAATTCATCCCAATTCCAAATAATGCAAATAAAATATGTTTTCCACACCTTTTTGAATATCCTATCCAAATATAAAATTTGTTTTCTGGTTTGAACAATTTAAATTGCCTAAATATTTTGAATCTTGTTTAATTCAATTAAAACTTGTTTAATATTGTTTAATTCATAATTAAATTATCCTAACTCCTATTTCAATAATTGAAACATGTAATCCAACTAAAATTTGATGTTCTTTTCAAATATGCACTTTGTTATTTGTTTTGAGCAACTTAACTTGATGAAAACAACAATTATTTGTATAACATCATTAAGTAACCAAATTTCCAAACTTAATAATAAATTCCCTAACTTGTTAACTACCTTTCCAATTGCATCTAATGTTGTTTACTTCTCGTTATCATCATGCATGCATCATGTTTAACTACTTACACTTGTTAATCAAATGTAGATCATTGCTTCAACCTAAACCATTTGCATCCATATGCAATTCACATTGCATATGGGTCCAATTAAATTGTGTTCTCTTGTCAAGTAGGTTGCTTTGATGCATCTATTAACATGACATGCATCATCCCATGTTTGTGCACCTATGCCATGATATTGATTGTTTATCTTTCTGCAATGTTTGTTTGCTTCTTCCCGGATATACGACGACGTTGAGACCGACGATACTTACGACATCCCTTCTAAGGAGTTAGCTCAGTACCAGGCTACTGGGTTTTGCAGGCAAGTTATCACTCACATGAACCATCGTGTTCCTTTCAACATTGGTTACCGATAATTTCCGTTGTTCTTTTCTGCTAGCCTTAGTAGTAGTTGTTCTGTTACGAACCCATCACATGGATCCCTTAAACCTGATATTGCCTCATCTCCCTTCCTACAACCCATTGTTTGAGCCAGTGTCTTACTAGCATGCTTAGGTTGTTTTTGCTCGAGTCCGTTATCCGTTACTTTCTGTTACTATATCATTTACGTTGTGGGGGCTCGATGTTTAATCAATCAATCATGCTAATGTTACTATTAATAATAAATGTGATGATAAGGCACCGGCAGGAGGCCCATGAGAGGTTTTGAAGCCTGCTAGTGTCGACCCTAATAGGAAAAGGGTCTTGTCTACTGATCCATGATGAGCGCACTACCCGCATTTGGGAAGCGAGTATGGGCGCCCCCCTCAACTTGACCTGATTCGCATCTCGTCCAAATCGCCTCATTTAGTTCGTGTTTTCCATTTGCCGTATGCATGTTTTTGCGAGCCCAGGCCAGGGTGGAACTTTTGTAGTCGGCATATAGGGGGACACGTTCTTAGAGTGCTATGAGGGTCCATTTTCTTCTGGGCTCGATTAGCCGTGCGCCCAAGGTTC
This sequence comes from Alopecurus myosuroides, assembly GCA_028641055.1. Lineage (NCBI taxonomy): Eukaryota > Viridiplantae > Streptophyta > Magnoliopsida > Poales > Poaceae > Alopecurus > Alopecurus myosuroides. Next base: position 344,152,482 of record CM054058.1, read on the forward strand.
TTTGGGCTTGATGCGAAGAATGGTTGGTTGTGTAGAGTACCCCGCTTGGTGGAAGTGCATTTCCATCTGGCGGGTTATTCTTGAGTGTACGGCCAAATTGGTGCAACCCTGCAGGGATAATCTTCTCGAGAAGTCGTGTTTTCCGCGGTTATGGATTACTTGGTGAAAGTACTGGCTAACAAGCACTCAGGACAACTTAAACCTAATGATTAACAACTTTACACCCAATGGTTAATAACTTGACTAGTAATAGGCTTATTGACACAATAATTTGAACCATCATTTTCTCAACTGTGTGAGTTATCCTCGGATTGCTTCTTTGGATAAGGGGCGAGATCCAGGATGGGTTTGTTTGAAGTTATCTTTCAGTTGGTTACAATCCTCGATCTTATCTCCTTTCTGTTAGCCGGAAGTGGTAGCATCTCTGTAGTTGGTTAGTGCAGCCAGTTGCAGCACCTTTTATATCCCCTCTCTTCCGTTGAACCCAAGGCATCTGTGCTTGGTGTTGACGGGCTACACTTTGGTGAACTGTGAGTCTTGCTTGCCAGTACGTTGGTGTACTGACCCCTTTGGGGCTGTGGTTTACGCAGACGACGTTTCCGAGGATCTACATGGTGGCTACTACGTGGAGTATGACGACGAGACTGTTGACGAGTAGATAGCGGACCCGGGCAGGATCCGAGACTTCGTGGATGGGCTCCGTCTGTTTGTTTCCGGCCTCTTAGGCCTATTTGGTTCTTGTCTGTACTCAGACATGTTGAATGCTTCCGCTGTATTGTAATGATGTATTGTTGGGGCATGTGCCCTCTGAATGATTGTATTTGCTATCTCTGCTCTAATGAGAGCTATTTGCAACTTATTTCAATCTTTTGTGTCGTAGAGATCTGTTGTGATATCACTTGTTAAACGCCGTTGACGTACCATGTGTGTATTGTTTGAAGTACGTCGACGGAAGTGCCTTTGATCTCTAGTGGATAGTTTACATCGACGATGGAATAGCAGGGCTTGTGTTGTCGCGCATAAGCGCAGGCCTACCAGGAAGCTGGGACGTGGGAGCAGATATGCCCCATAATCCAAGCATCTGCTATCCAGTTCGTACGGTGAGTATCCCCTAGAAATCAGGGTGCGACAAATGGTATCAGAGCCTGTCTGCCTGTAGGATCCCTTTTTACTGGTCGCAGTTGAGTCTAGAAACTATTTTGTAGCTATATAGGAAAAATGAAACGTGAGAGTAGGAATTCTGTTCTTTTTCTTCTTTCCCCACCCCTCCCTCCCTTTTCTGGTAAGGAAGTGCAGACGTTGATTTCTCCCTTCTCATCTAAACTTTCAACGTTAGGATTTCACGTATTCTGGTTTCTCTAGGATGGTTATATCTACTAGACCATAGGAATGGCAGGTGGTTGTGACATGATTTATCATTGTTGCCTACTCACGATTGAGAACGGAGGCGTGTAAGCCCCGGAAGCAGATCCTCTATTCCTTAAGCAGTAGATATTGATCCTTTAGAAGCCCGGATGGGTTTTCCGTAGTACCTCAGGAGTTTTGGTCTTGTTTTTTCCGGAGTTGCTTCATTATCCTGTTCTTCTCAACATCCTTTTCGTCCGTTGAAATCTTGTTGTTGTTTTCTACTTAAATTCTTCTACCCGGCGTCAAATCAACTTCCCAAATATCAAATCTATCTGTCCAGAGAGGTTCTTGTTGTTGTTGTTTTCATTCCTCAAGCACCACATTCCAAATAGTCTATTCTCCAAATGAATCAAATTCTATTCAGCTATACACCCTTGGTGCAAAATCTCTCCCCTTTACTTGAAATGTTCCGGTGGTTTCCAAATTCCCTGACGTCTACCCAAGAAGTTTCCGGACCTTCTCTTTTCTCAGTAGGAATCTCGGGGCGCGATTCCTTCAAGGGGGGGCGTTTTGTAACATCCCAAGTCTGAAAAATAGCCTTTAGAATGTTTGCTCTCTGTTATTTTATGTTTTGCATCATGGCATCATGTTGATTGCATTTGTTTTGTTTGTTTTCCATTTGTTTTCCTCTGTTTTCATTTGTTTTCCAACTGTTTTCAGTTGTTTTCCTTTGTTTTCTATTCGAATTTCAAACCAAAATTCAAACCTTTTGTTTCATCCTTGTGATGTTACAATTTCTAAAATGATATTTCAAAATAAAACAATTATTTGTTTCCATTAAAGGGTGATTCCAAACTATTGTTTTATTTCTATAAAAATGCATCCAATAATCAAACCCTTTTCAAATTCAATTTGTTTGCCATTTGAAGTTCCAAACCAACATCCAAATAGTTGTTTCCAAATAAAAAACCTTATTTGTTTCCAAATAATCCCATAATGATCACTTATTAAATTGTTGGTTTTAATCAAACAATTAATTCAATCCATTAATTCCAAATCATTTCAAATTCAAATCAAATCTTCCAATCAGCTCCCAATTGCAAATTATAAAAATTACCAAACAAACCAAACCATTTGATCTTTTTAATCATTAGGATTCACCCTAATAAACATGTTGATTTTACTCAAAATCAAATAATAAGCAATTCTTTCAAATGTTGTTTTAAATTACAAAACAGTAATTAAAAAATTAAACTTTTGGAAACCCCAAACTTGCACATGTTGCATTCCAATAAGGAGTTGTTACAAAATAAAGGTTCCCTAAAAATTTCTACCCCAAAACCCCTTCTATTCCTTCCTATCTCTTTTGCAGCAAAAAAAATAAATAAAACAAACAAAATAGAAGAGAGAGAGAGTGCAGCAGCCCAAGCCCAGCCCACCTCCTTGGCCCAGTACCCCTTCAGTTTTGGCTTCTTCTTCCTCGAGCAGACGTCACTCTGTACGAACCCCATCGGAGCCGCACGATCGTCCTCTTCCCCGCTCGATTCTTCGCCGTACAGCGCCTCTCCCCCTATATCTAACCTACCACGGCTAGCCCAACCCTAGAAAACCTAGCCCTCCTTCCCCATCGCCGCCAGCTTCTCTTCCTCTTCCCCGAGTCCTTCTCTGAACCGAACTGAACAACCACCGCACGCCCACCTGCCTCCCTCACCGCCGGTCTCCACAACCACCTCGAGGAGCCTCCGAGGAGGAAAACGGAACCGCGGCGTCGCCCTGGACCGCACCTTCCCCGCGTCGCTTGCCGGGAGGCACCGTGGAAGCCGCGCCGTCGCCGGAGAGCGGCCCTCTGCCACTGCCGACAGGCAGTCGTCGTCGACAGCAACCAGCGAGGTAAGCTCGCCCGCTGCTCCTTTCCCCTGCCCCCTTCTATTCTGCTCCCGCACGGCACCCACACACACGCCCGCACCACTCCAGTGCACAGTCAACCGCAGCGCCGGCCGGTGATCGCCGTGGCATCCGCGTTCAGTCAGCTTCGGTGCTCTGTCCGTCAGTTTCAGATGCAAAATTCAGTTAACGCCATCGAACACTATTTCCTCTGTCAGTTCCCCTCCCTATCACTAACTAAATCGTACCGCATTGGTCCTGTTCCATCCGCGCAAGCCAAGCGGCCCGGGGTCGAATCCCCGCGGGCGCACCCAATTTTTTGGGATTTTTCCTCTCCCACACCCCACTGGCCCCACATGTCATCCACCTTCGCTGCCACACCAGCACCACAGCGCCACGCTGTCCCCCTGGCCCACGGGGCAGTGGCTGGGGTGTAAATCCCGTGCGGTAACAAAAGTTTAAAGCAAATCTGTTAATTTCTAATTCTTTTTAAATTGGCAGAATAAACACCTAACTTCAAAAATCCATAACTTTAAATCCATGTATCCAATAAATAAAAACTTTATATGTTTGTTGTTCCAAATTTCCTAATCTTTCCAAATAACCTATTGGTGTACTGTTTTGAAAACTTCAAATGCATTTAAAATTCAAATTTAAATAATTCAAATGCAATTTGTAATAATTCATAAATAATTCATCCCAATTCCAAATAATGCAAATAAAATATGTTTTCCACACCTTTTTGAATATCCTATCCAAATATAAAATTTGTTTTCTGGTTTGAACAATTTAAATTGCCTAAATATTTTGAATCTTGTTTAATTCAATTAAAACTTGTTTAATATTGTTTAATTCATAATTAAATTATCCTAACTCCTATTTCAATAATTGAAACATGTAATCCAACTAAAATTTGATGTTCTTTTCAAATATGCACTTTGTTATTTGTTTTGAGCAACTTAACTTGATGAAAACAACAATTATTTGTATAACATCATTAAGTAACCAAATTTCCAAACTTAATAATAAATTCCCTAACTTGTTAACTACCTTTCCAATTGCATCTAATGTTGTTTACTTCTCGTTATCATCATGCATGCATCATGTTTAACTACTTACACTTGTTAATCAAATGTAGATCATTGCTTCAACCTAAACCATTTGCATCCATATGCAATTCACATTGCATATGGGTCCAATTAAATTGTGTTCTCTTGTCAAGTAGGTTGCTTTGATGCATCTATTAACATGACATGCATCATCCCATGTTTGTGCACCTATGCCATGATATTGATTGTTTATCTTTCTGCAATGTTTGTTTGCTTCTTCCCGGATATACAACGACGTTGAGACCGACGATACTTACGACATCCCTTCTAAGGAGTTAGCTCAGTACCAGGCTACTGGGTTTTGCAGGCAAGTTATCACTCACATGAACCATCGTGTTCCTTTCAACATTGGTTACCGATACTTTCCGTTGTTCTTTTCTGCTAGCCTTAGTAGTAGTTGTTCTGTTACGAACCCATCACATGGATCCCTTAAACCTGATATTGCCTCATCTCCCTTCCTACAACCCATTGTTTGAGCCAGTGTCTTACTAGCATGCTTAGGTTGTTTTTGCTCGAGTCCGTTATCCGTTACTTTCTGTTACTATATCATTTACGTTGTGGGGGCTCGATGTTTAATCAATCAATCATGCTAATGTTACTATTAATAATAAATGTGATGATAAGGCACCGGCAGGAGGCCCATGAGAGGTTTTGAAGCCTGCTAGTGTCGACCCTAATAGGAAAAGGGTCTTGTCTACTGATCCATGATGAGCGCACTACCCGCATTTGGGAAGCGAGTATGGGCGCCCCCCCTCAACTTGACCTGATTCGCATCTCGTCCAAATCGCCTCATTTAGTTCGTGTTTTCCATTTGCCGCATGCATGTTTTTGCGAGCCCAGGCCAGGGTGGAACTTTCGTAGTCGGCATATAGGGGGACACGTTCTTAGAGTGCTATGAGGGTCCATTTTCTTCTGGGCTCGATTAGCCGTGCGCCCAAGGTTCTTTGGGCTTGATGCGAAGAATGGTTGGTTGTGTAGAGTACCCCGCTTGGTGGAAGTGCATTTCCATCTGGCGGGTTATTCTTGAGTGTACGACCAAATTGGTGCAACCCTGCAGGGATAATCTTCTCGAGAAGCCGTGTTTTCCGCGGTTATGGATTACTTGGTGAAAGTACTGGCTAAAAAGTACTCAGGACAACTTAAACCTAATGATTAACAACTTTACACCCAATGGTTAATAACTTGACTAGTAATAGGCTTATTGACACAATAATTTGAACCATCATTTTCTCAACTGTGTGAGTTATCCTCGGATTGCTTCTTTGGATAAGGGGCGAGATCCAGGATGGGTTTGTTTGAAGTTATCTTTCAGTTGGTTACAATCCTCGATCTTATCTCCTTTCTGTTAGCCGGAAGTGGTAGCATCTCTGTAGTTGGTTAGTGCAGCCAGTTGCAGCACCTTCTATATCCCCTCTCTTCCGTTGAACCCAAGGCATCTGTGCTTGGTGTTGACGGGCTACACTTTGGTGAACTGTGAGTCTTGCTTGCCAGTACGTTGGTGTACTGACCCCTTTGGGGCTGTGGTTTACGCAGACGACGTTTCCGAGGATCTACATGGTGGCTACTACGTGGAGTATGACGACGAGACTGTTGACGAGTAGATAGCGGACCCGGGCAGGATCCGAGACTTCGTGGATGGGCTCCGTCTGTTTGTTTCCGGCCTCTTAGGCCTATTTGGTTCTTGTCTGTACTCAGACATGTTGAATGCTTCCGCTGTATTGTAATGATGTATTGTTGGGGCATGTGCCCTCTGAATGATTGTATTTGCTATCTCTGCTCTAATGAGAGCTATTTGCAACTTATTTCAATCTTTTGTGTCGTAGAGATCTGTTGTGATATCACTTGTTAAACGCCGTTGACGTACCATGTGTGAATTGTTTGAAGTACGTCGACGGAAGTGCCTTTGATCTCTAGTGGATAGTTTACATCGACGATGGAATAGCAGGGCTTGTGTTGTCGCGCATAAGCGCAGGCCTACCAGGAAGCTGGGACGTGGGAGCAGATATGCCCCATAATCCAAGCATCTGCTATCCAGTTCGTACGGTGAGTATCCCCTAGAAATCAGGGTGCGACATCTGTTTCGGTGTTTCGGCGGCGCTTTTCTCCGTAAGGGTACGGGTGACCCTTTTTATAGTCGGTTTTAGGTCAAGACGGAGTCGGTAAGTCGAAGATGGAAGGAATTGGGGCCACAGGGGCCAAAAGGGGGCCTCCCACGCGGCCAAGGAATCTGGCCGCGTGGAGGGTCCTCTTTTGTGCCTCCTTGCCCAATTCTCGTGGATCCTTCGCCCGCAAGTCTTCTCCTTCCAAAAAAATGACCCCCGCAGATTTTCAGGTGATTTCGCGGAAGTTTGCCCCCTGAAACGTCAAAAATATAGAAAACGGGGTTTCTGACAGGCAGGGTTAATTCCATAAAAGTTGGGGGACTTTGTAATTTAACCCCAAAATACTATAAAACATTGAATTATACCCTTATATGATGCAATATGTAATATAAAACCATGTAAAAATATGCAAAATTCATCTATGCATTTTACATGCATCAACATCCCCAAGCTTAACCCATGCTCGTCCTTGAGTATGAAGGTGATAAAACTATAAGATGGGTTTTGCATATTGAAACAATCATGGGATATCAAGGATGATTATTCATGCTACATATAATCAAATGATTAATACTAGAAATGAGTAGCAATATACAATTCATGTTGTAAGAAATATCAAATATGCAAGCAAAGATGCTTCATGAAAGTTCACAAAGTGTATAATGAAATAAAAGCACTATGGACCAAATGCATACACAAAATGAAAAATAAAATCCTATATTGGTCAAAGAATAGCATAATGGAGAATAGAAAATATGGTGGACACTTTGGAGAAAATTGAGTAGAGGTTAAACATGATCAAGTCTTATTTAGCCTCTAAATTATTCAACTAAAATTACTAATTGAAATGTGGTATCCATTGATCTAGGACTCTCATTGACCCTTTATCACTAGCATCTTAAAATTGTGAGTATTGAAGATATGAGAATGACAATGTGGTTGAAAGCCTCATGCCCCGTGAGTGTGAAAACCTACTCCATGATTACTCAACTTAAGATTCCTAATAAGCTTTGTACAATCATAATAAGTATTAATGACATCATAGAGAACCACAAAGAGGTACCTCTTGCCCCATGACATGGAAACAAGCCAATGTTACAATGACAAGATGAACAAACGGAGTAGACTCATCATCCTTTTTATTTTCATTCACTATTATGCATAGCTTCTTATTTTATTATAGGATGTGTTGTAGAGTCACTCAAGCTGTAAGTAAATTTTCACCATGATAAAGCATGGCTTGGGCTAGCGGCCCAATGCGTTTCTCTAGTCATATAGATACTTACTCATCAAAACTTACTATTCCTCTATTTCATTTCGGCATGGCAGGAGTCCAAAAACAAAAGTACATGATATCAAACAAATGTAAATTTTTTTGTGCAATGTTGAAATATTTCTGGTGATACACGTTTATAGCTAGCTCCCAACCACACACTTGTCAAACGCAAAACTTGTGGCTCCCATTATTTGGTCATGTTTATTAGATGCATAAAAAGTAAAGTGTGCCTTCAAAAGTTCGTGAGAGTCCTATCCCAAGTTCAACCCATGACAATTAATAAAGTGAATATATTAATTTAGAACATAAATAACACAATAACATGGTGAACATACTTGGAATAGCAATGAAGCTAATGGGAAGATATGGTGGACTCACTGGAAATACTTGGCTAAGGAGTGTTGGAAACAAGTTTTTACTTGTTGGAATTTTTAAATTTTTGGGCTAGCAAGAGGGAGATAGTTGAACAGCTACTATGCATGCATATGTCCATAGAACTACTCATTTCATGACAAACTAAATAAACCAGCAATTAACATCAAGGACATGAATAAGAGATAGCTCAAGACAACATTATTGCAAATTTCTACACATAAAAAGCCTATAAATCATGCAAACATATGTAGCTCTTCAAATCAACCATGGCATCCCTATTCCAAGTCATAATACTAGAATCCAATACATTCCAACCCCAAACTCCAGTAGCTCAATCTCAGATAAAATGATGGTGGTGGTCTTATCAAAACAAAAATAAAAACAAAAACTAGACGCTTCAAGTCTCTACGATAAATGCTTTGCTTAGAAAAACAGAAAGTAGACGTGTGCTAACCAAAAGAGTGTAGCTCCAGTGGGGTGTTCATTACATCCCCAAGCTTATGGCTTTCACCATTCTTGGATGTCTTGAGGCACAGCTCCTCTATTCCCTGTGAAAAAACTTCACAAAACATGTTTCTCCCATTCTTTTTCTGTGGGGTGAGATTAGCAAGGACAAACAAATCATATGCTTGCTGTGCAAAATTCCAAATAAAATGCTCCAGTAGATAGAAAATAAGGTTCATTATGTTGTATGTTCACTCTCTTGCTTGAAAGAATCATGGAAATTCGATTCCCAAGCCCAAAGAGTGCATAAAACAAACGAAGGCAGAATCTGTCCAGAAAAGAAACAGCAGAAAAACGAACGTTTTTCCCTAAGCTAGACTCGTCAAAAAATTAAGCCCATTTTTGTTCTTACAGAGGACGAAAAGATTCAGAACATACAAAAAAATTAGCTCAATCCTACATACCAATAAAAAACGTAAAATCATACGGTGAGCAGACTCGTGCTGAAACAGAAATTTCATGCACTAGGATAGCAACTTATAAGTCCAAATGGGTTTGACTTGACTCTTTATTGAAAACTCCATAATTAAAACAAAAAAACTAATCTCTTGATACAGCAAGACGACACTAGGAAAATCCAAACAGAAACAACCGGGTTGCCTCCCGTAAAGCGCTTTCTTTATAGCCATATAGCTAGGCTTTACTTACTTTATAATCAAGAGGGATAAAGCTCATGAGGGAGCTTGTTCTTCAGCGTGCCCCTATTCCTTGGGAAGTTCTCCATGCTTTTCTTGTGAGGGAACTGAAACTTGACATTCCCTTCCTTGGAGTCTATGATTTCACCTGTAGTACGAAGCAAAGGTCTACCCAAAATAATAGGACTAGGGGATTTATCCCCCATATCCATAATAATGAAATCAACGGGTACAAAAGTCATGTGCAATTCAATCATAACATCTTTTACTTGTCCTATAGCATGTTTAGTAGAGTTATCAGCAAGGACAAATTCACTTGAGCACTTCTCTAAATTTTCTAGTTCTACCAATTCATATAATTCTTTAGAGAGTACCGATACACTAGAACCTAGATCTAACATAGCATGGTGAATTTCTTTTCCAATTGAAACTAGCACCTTGGGGATCCATGCATCCCCAAGCTTAGGAGGTATCATGGCCTCATTCTTGTACCTAGCAATTTTTTCTTGCAAGACATGATTAGCAATATAAGATCCAAAGCCAGGTTGATTAACATTTATAGTGGGATCACTAGCAAATTTTTGTAGAGTAGCAATAAGTTCTTGCAAGATACTTTTTTCAAATCAAGCAATGGATCCTTAATTTCAGTAAGCATCATAATTTCCTCTACTTTTCCTTTTCTATTATGCATATTAAAAATCTCATAGCGATCATCAAAACTATCCTCGGGTACTTCAGCTTTTTTAAGCTCTCTTTAATTTTAACCTCTAAGAGCAAACTTTCAAGCAAAACATGGGTATTTGCAGCATTAGTACTAGTAAAAGATACCCCACATTCATTATCTAAAAAGGCTCTAGAAGTTTCAAAAAGTCCCTTATAAAACATATGCATAAGTATCCAATCTCTAAAGCCATGCCCTATTCCATATGCTCTACTTCTAAATCTCTCCCATGCTTGTATCATTGATTCATCCTTTTCTTGTTTAAAGGTAATGAGCAATTGTTTAACATTGTAATTCTTTTCAGCATGACAAAACCTTTCAATAAATGCATCCCTTAAGTTGAACCAAGTAGTAAAATTGCTAGGAGGCCATCTTAATATCCAATCTAATGCTTTGCCTCCTAGTGAGTAGGGAAAGAGTTTAACTTTAGTAGTGTTGATGTTTGCATGATTCAAGTTCAAAGTTTTACATCTTTCATCAATTTCTTAAGATGGAACAAAGGGTCTTCTTTAGGCTTTCCATAGAAACGAGATTCATAAATCATTTTAATAACACTAGGATCTACTTCTAACTTTTCAACGGGAATATTTAGCTCTTGAGGGAAATTCCTAACACTGAATGGCCAATAAGTTCTCTGCTCCATTTTCCAAGTTTTTATGTAGTTTTTAATTTTTATGCAAAAAAAAGTAAAGTAACTAAGCAAATTCGAAATACTAAAATAAACTAGATAAATAAATGCAAAACTAAAATGCAAACTAAAATAAAATATGCAAGACAAAACAAAAACAAGAACAAAAACAAAACAAAAACAAAAACAAGACAAAAAAAACAATCTACTTGAAAGAAGGTGGAGATAGAAAGGACGGTACTCACGTAGGTGCAACCTCCCCAAGCTTAGGTGTTTGCACACCTTGTTGGTGATGAAGACTTCTTGTGAGCTCCCTTGGACAACTCCTTCACCTATGGCTCCCCGGCAACGGCGCCAGAAAAACGCTTGATGGCTAGGTTGAGACTCCAAGTGCAGAGTGTGTAGCTAGTGGCAAGCCTTCTTCCCCACGAGGGTGACTCGAGGGTTTATATCGAACTATTGGGGAGCCAGTATTTCATCAGTTGTCTTCCAAGCTTCCTCCAGGATCCTGCAAACAAGTAGAGAATTTTGTGCCCTCAACCTCACCAAGTAGTTGTCAAGCACAAGGTGTGATACTTCTAAATTGCAACGCAAAACTGAAAGTATATGTGCAATAATTAAATCTACTACTAAATGCAAATGAGAAAATAAATATGCAATGGATTGTTTTTGTATTTTTGTGATGCAAGTGGTGATGGAGATAATGTAAATTCGAATTGGAGATGCAAGTAAAGTAAAGTGCAAGTAAAGTAAACTGCAGCAAAGTAACTAGAGTCTTTTCTTATAATTAAAATAGGACCGGGGTTCATGGTTTCACACTTGCATTCTCTCAAATAAAGTGGTAGACGGTGGACATAAAGAATTACATGTGAGATTACAATAACATGTTTAACATTGAGTACTTTCATATGGGCATCACGTCCTAGCATAGAGATCTCTACAGTCATATTGATCCCTCTTATACTCCACCAAGATGCGAAATAAATCATAACACCTCGATAATTAAGGAAAAACCAGAGTATAGCTTTAAGCAATGTGACATGAAGTTGAAGTAAGAACTTGCTAGATCTAGTCATGGAGATTGATTAGTGTCACTTCAAATCCCCGGTAACAAGGTACTCCTTTTTATCCCTAGTGAGGTAACTAAGAAAGGTTTAACAAAACCTAAGTGGATCGCTGAACTTCTGTCACTTTCACAACACTAGCCACCCCCTGTTACTCCAACTAATGCACCCATCACCCCACACACGCTCTCAAGAACTAGATTGATCAAAGCTAGCAAATAAGAACAGGGTACATAAGATACATCTACTCAAATAACTCAAGAGAAACAATTGCAATCTCAGATTCAACAACTCATAGAAAAGATCCACCACATAGGAATTACAACGGTGCCCATAATCATGTGAGGAAGCTCATACGGATCTAATTAGTGAAGCACATAGAGAGAGAGATACAAGTGCTACTTCCAAAAACCCATAGCCTTGGGGTGGACTACTCCCTCTTCATGGAGATGTCGATGGAGATGACGTTGGAGGGGTAGGAGATCACACCGGCGGCACCCCGCCGGAGTTTTCCCCCTCCAATCTGGAACTCCAGGTCTCTGTTTTGGTGTTTCGTTGTTTCAGCGGCGCTCTTCTCCGTAAGGGTATGGGGGACCCTTTTTATAGTCGGTTTTAGGTCAAGACGGAGTCCGTAAGTCGAAGATGGAAGGAATTAGGGCCACATGGGCCAAAAGGGGTCTCTCACGCGGCCAAGGAATCTGGCCGCGTGGAGGGTCCTCTTTTGGGCCTCCTTGCCCAATTCTCGTGGATCCTTCGCCCGCAAGTCTTCTCCTTCCAAAAAAATGCCCCCCGCAGATTTTCAGGTGATTTCGCGGAAGTTTGCCCCCTAAAACGTCAAAAATATAGAAAACGGGGTTTTTGACAGGCAGGGTTAATTCCATAAAAGTTGGGGGACTTTGTAATTTAACCCCAAAATACTATAAAACATTGAATTATACCCTTATATGATGCAATATGTAATAGAAAACCATGTGAAAATATGCAAAATTCATCTATGCATTTTACATGCATCATCCATTCACATAGCTTGTAGTATGGTTTTACTTAATATGGTTTGAGTAGAACTTTCCCTCGTGGTAGAGTTAGAAATCAACAGAAATCTATTGAACTACCTTTGACACTGAGGTGTCACTCTTTGGGTCAAACAAAATACTTTGGTTCACTCTCAACTTGGTCTTTTGATATCCTTGGCACTCTTCCATCTTGTTGTCATCCTTGAAGGCAAACACCATGCTATTTCTAAAGAAACTCTCATGGTAGGAAAAATCTTCCATTTCTTGATAGCTAGAGCTTGGCTTGATCCTCACCAAAAATAGTACGTTTCCAGTAACACTAACATAGGGTCATTATTGTATTCTACCATTCTATAGTTTAGGTTTAACATCGTCGTCTCTCTAATAGGTATGTCACTCAGATTTAACATTCATCATAACAAAAGTAAATAATGTGAGTATTCACCATGGGGGCCAATCCATGTTGCACTCAATCATTACCTTGTACTGGGATTGATGAATCTTGTTTAATAACACTAGGTCACCTCGCTTGTCTAATAGAAAGTTTCCAATCTGTAAGACAAACTTGAGCTAACTATCATTTCTCAACTAGTGGGTTGCGTAAAACTCCTATGTAACACAAACTGCATAGTTGTGTTTCTTAATTATTTCTTCCCTTGGTGTAGGAAAAAGCTTCAATATCTTCATAGCTCATGTAACTTTGAGTCCACTTGTTTATCTTCCCTTGTTGATTGGCTTGTTGCACCTTGGTATACAGTTGTCTTCATCATGGGTGTGATTGTTCCTTCACACAAAAGAACAAAATCCTAAGATTTTGGCAATCCTAAATTGGATGGTTTGTGTCTCAAAAGGACGGTCTTGGGTATGAAGTTAGTTGGTGCAGTCCAATTGGAAACTCACTATGGGTGGTAAATGGGTATAGGGTTGGGTTTGGTTTAGCATGGATGAATGGAGATTAGAAATATCTAAGGAAGATCCTACTCCAACACAGCAGATCAAGGAAACTAATCTTAAAAAACCAACACATAACAAACATATAGCATTACATTCATCACACCAAACAACAAGGTTTTTAGAAAACTCTAATATTGTTCTAACAAAGTAACTAGATTGGTGGTCTCATCTATATCTTCTTGAGTTCTCTTCGGATTCTTCTCTCAATGTCTTGAGGTGTTCTTGATTGTTGTGAAGTCTATGTTTTTCTTTGAGTTCTTCAATAATTCTTGAGTGTAGATCTTCATGTGGTGAAAATACTTCTTATACTTCTTGGTGTGGTCATCAACATTCCTGTCTTGATAGTATTGAAGAGGTAGGCCATCTAGAAAATTTTGAAGGTGAATAATAGATGAGATGATATGAGAAGAATTAAGATGATTGTTTTGTTTCTAGAAAGTTTGAACATAATAAATTTTCAAACCTAGGGTCTTTTCAAAACTTAGGGTCTCGAATCCTACAGGCAACACAATGCTCTGATACCATTTTGTAGCGTTCCCACATTTAAATAATGTAAGGACACCTGTGTTATCTTGCTAGTCCCTAGATCAATTGCTAGCACCACAGTAAAAAATGAAATATCATGCAAATGCATCAAATTCTATTACATCGCATGATCCAACCTTTACAAAATAGGATTACAACTTGCATAGTCTTAGAAGACTAGCAGAAAACAAAGAAATACAGCGGAAAACATAGTACAACATTGAGCCCATATTTTTCATATGCCACAGGCAAAACATGTTGGCGATAGTCTCGAGATCCTAAACGAAATCCTCACTCTTCTTCAAAATCATCTGCGTGATGGAATATGCAGCCACAAAGGGGGTCAATACAATTTAATGTATTGGCAAGTAACACTATGGTGGATATAAATGGCAAGACTAATACTACATGCTTATTTGGCTGAGTGGAGTTTTGGCTAAGTTTGCATAAAGCCAGCTTTTCTCCTATCTTTTGTAAAACAATACTTTCTTTTCAAAGGGCGGCATCATTGGACTAAATTCCAAGCACCACAACTACTATTCACTTGGTAAATTTTTTACTTATTAAAAGTGGTGATGTGATTCTTCCGTCCATCCTTGTCCAGCTGCTCATAGTTGTCCATAACTGGGGACACGGCTAAGATCTTAGTTTGTTGACTCTGCAGAGTTTGTGCACTTTCACCTTCAGACTCAAATCAGCCCAAACATCCTATACACTCTGAGTGCATTAAGTAAAGGAGAAGATTGAGACGAGATCTTTCAGAAGCAAGAATTCAACCTAATGGCAAGACCTGTTCCACCTATAATTATGTTACATCTGCTTGTCAAGCCAAGGCTGAACCCTCGCAGCTTAGTTAATCAAGACAGATCCCATATGACTAAAGGATGCACTGGAAGCAATCTAAACTTGGGGAACATCATAATCACTTTGTTCCTGGGTGGCATTCCTCAAGTGAACACCCCTCGGGGAGACACTCAATTCTCATCAGCCAAACAACCAAATCCACCTAGGTGGTTCATTGAAGTTTATACTTAGTATTTTTCCTCAACATCAAGTAAACAATAAATTTAGCATGGCTAAGCATCTACTAAGTACCAAGGCATCAAAATAACAAGGTATAAGGATGTCTACACACTACTAGGATATAGCATAGCATAATATAACTTAGTAAAATTTCCTATCATGCATACTACTCCAAAAATCAACTAATGCATGTAGAAAATAATGGGTAGTTGATGGTGTGTTACTTGCCTTGTTGAAAGTTGGTGAAGAATTCACTCTCTTCACAAAATATCGTTGCTCTATGTACAATCTATTGATTGGAAACACAAACACAAAATAAATAAGCATTCTAGCAATCATACCAACAAACAAAGCAATAACATAACAAAGGGGTTGTACCAAGTTGGCTAGGACAAGGTCAAGATTTGAGTTTAATACTTGTTAAGGAAATTCCCAAGGTTTACTTGGTATGGACTAGGTTGAGTTTGTAGAAAACTAACTTTATTATAACCATACTTGTCGAGGAAGTTCCAAGAGTTCACCAAGTTGATCTCACTATTTCAACTAAAGTAACACATAACAATTTGTAACACTTAGTCATTTCATCAAGACATTTGGGTGATCTAAGTTATTCCTTCCATTTTGGTTTAGGGTAGGTCTAGGTTCAACTAACTTCATAACAATAGATATAACAAGATAAGGTCTTGGGATTTTCCATTTGGGTCAATGGTTGGACAAAAACAACTTTCTAAATCGTCAACTTGTATGGATTGCTCCAAGTCTTCACATGCTTGTCTGCTTGAAGATCATCTTCATGCTTCTATTGTAGTCTTGTTCCTTGGATGGATTATTCTCTTGGTCTTGATAGATTCTTCATGGATTTCTCACTAGTTGGTCCAAGGTGGAATGGCAAAACTACTACTAAGACAAATTAAAAAGAAAGAAATAGAAGGCATAGAAAGAGAGAGAGGAAAATATCTTCTCCTTGATTTTCTTCATACACTTGTACTTCATTGAGTTGATTCTAGTTGTTGTGGATTCTAAGTCCTTGCTTCAATTTCTTCAATGATATTCCTTATAGTTATTCATGTTGCCACCAAGTTGATAATGAAGTTTCCTTCTTGTGCTTGAGTCTTGATCTCCATTTGCTAACTTGATGGATTCTTGAAGCAAGAATGGGGGAGTGGAGAAGTAGATGGAAAAAAAAAGTACTAGTGTTTGAGGTTCACTACTTGGTCTTATATATGGTTTACATATACTAGGGACTTGTTCTTGGATCCAATAGCCATAATATCAAAGAATAACAATTGAAAACAAATTCTAAGACATGGTAAAGATGGACTAATCACTATGTTGGGTTTTTGGTCGAAATAACATGGTCATGGTCCAAGGTGTCCAAAATAGTTGGGCAATGATTTCTCTGGTTCAAGGCTACCAAAAGAATCAATTTTGCAAAAGAAACTATATTCTAATTATTTATATAATTAAATCTATGTCAAAAAATACTAAAATATATTACTTAATTCTAAATTCCAAATTAACTTATTCAAAAATTATTTTGGGACAAAGGATATGAAAGTACACATCCTAAGGTTTCCAAAAATATTTTATTTACAATTTTTGGATTTCTAGAATTTGAATTATGCCAAAATTCATCAAACAAGCATATTTGAATTCGAACAAATTTTAAATGGTAAAATTTTAATTTTGCCAGTGCTAAAAGTTTCTACATGTTGTGCTAATTTCAAAAAGTACAAGTTTGCTAAATTTGAGCTTATGGATCAAAAGATGTGATAGATCTAAGGTGTAGGGACCAAACTGTAAAACTACCAAATAGTTTCGGCGGGAGAAGGTATTCGAATTAAAGGCTAGACACGTGTCTGATCCTGATTGGGTGCTTGTGCTGACTGGGAGCTGATGTGGCCTACTGACGGGGCTGATGACGTGGATAAGTGAATCAACCAGGGCCGTACGGTATGGATCTAACGACGGCGTACCTGTTCGAGCCAGATCTAATCTAAACCGTGCATCGGATCCAACGGCTGAGAGGGGTAACGGGGGCTCACCGGGAGTTCCCCCGGAGACTGGTGGCGCGGTGGTGCTCTGGCGCTTGGAAAACGGCGGAGAGGTGTTGTGCCCCTCCTCGGGCTCAGCGGAGGTGATGGAGAGGCGTGTCAGGGCTCGACGAGGAAGATGGCGACGGTGGCTTCTGTCGAGGAGCTCTCAGGCGACAGCGCGATGGAATCCCGCGGTGGCCGTGGGCGCCCTCTTCCGACGAGCTCCCCCTCGTCGTTTCACTACGAAAGAAAAGGGCACGAGGGGTCACTGAGGTGCGCGTGGACTCAGGGAGTCGAATGGGACAAGGTAGAGCGGGAGGGACTCACTCTGCTGGCCGAAAACGGCGGTTGACGGCGACGGACAGAGCAGACTCCGGTTAGAGATTGGGGTGGCCTCGGGGGACGATTTGATCATGAGAGAGAGGGGAATCAGAGAGGGCCGCACGAGCTGAATAGGGGTGGTCTCGGCAGGAGTTTAATGGCCTTGATGGCGAGAAATTTGCGTGGAGAAAATCCGCCCGTGACTTCCGCGGTTTCCATCAGTGAGGAAGAAGAAGGGTGACATAATAGGTGATGTCACTGTGGGCCCCACATGTAAGAGAGAGGGGGAAGGGTAGCGGGCTCGGTTGCTGCGCTGGGCTGCTGGGGGTTATGCATGTCGCTCGGGGCGAGAGAGAGAGGGTGGGGACGGGATTTGGGCTAGGCTGGCTCGGCTAGGATGGTTTTTTTTTTTGTTATGTTTTCTTTCTTTTTTTGTTTTTCCTTTATAAATCATAACTTCTTATTTATAAATTCAAATAAGCTCAAATTTGTTTCTGTGGTTTTGGAAAAATAAAACCTTTCAATTGAAAACATCTATGTTCTGTTTCGACATACTTAAACTAATTTTGTTTACAAAATATGATTAGATTGTTAATAGTAACTTAATGTTGTACTTTTCAAAAAGGGGATTAATTAATTGAATAATTGGTAAAATAAAACAAGAGGTGTTTACAATTGAAAATATAGTTTTCTATAAGTTAAGTGCCCTTTTTCAAAGAAGGGTTTTTATGGAAATCATTTTATTACTAAATTCTTGAGGTAGACATAGAAAACAAATATTTGGAAAACATATAATTAGGGGAAACTATTTAAAAATCCTAAGGTTTGGATAAACATTTTGTAGTCATAAAATTATTTCCAAGTTCATAAAACATTTATGGATGGTGAAAAAATTCTTGGGGTTTTGTGACCCTCAAGGTTTGAATGTTATGAAACATTTTCAAAGTAGCATTTGAGTTGAAAACAGTTTATAGAATAGGTCTTGCCAAGGGAGGATAATAATTATTGAATACATAAAATTTATTTGAATATGGTTTTGGGTTTATGGAATAGTGGCATAATGGATTCTTAATTCCAAATTCATTGACATATGTGTTATTTCCTTTGGTTTCTTGCATCTGATTTGGTTTTTGGTGACTTGCATAAATAGAAAACAAAAAGTTTCAAAATTTTGTGATTTTTGGACTTTCCAAAAATCATGGATGTTACAGCAATAAGCAAAGTGTGTAATGTAAACAATAACATCATCCTTAGAGAAAGCATTGTTGTTTTCTCCCTAATGGCAACAACACATCCTCCATCTATCACGTTTCTGTCACTCGAGCACGGATAACAAGGAGGCATGAACCCACTATCGAGCATAAATACTCCCTATTGGAGTTACAAGCATCTACTTGGCCAAAGCATCTACTAATAACGGAGAGCATGCAAGATCATAAATAACATATGCATGAAGATAACATGATAGATTGATAATCAGAAGACATAGCATTCAACATTCATCAGACCCTAGCAAACACAACATGTAGCATTACATAAAGATGATCTTGATCATGATAGGCAGCTCACAAGATCTAAAGATGAGGTACAAAGTGGAGGGAACAACCATCTAGATACTTCTATGGATCTGTAGTCCAGGGTTGAACTACTCACGCATCACTTCGGAGGAGGGCATGGTGGTGTAGACCCCCCCGGTGACGATTCCCCGCTCCGGCAGGGTGCCGGGGAGAGCTCCAGAACCCTCCCGATCTCGGGATGACGGGTACGACACCCTCGGGTGTTTCTCGGAAAAAGTGGAATATCTCTAGGGTTTATGTCTCGGGGGGTATTAAATAGGCGAAAGGGCAGAGGCGGTGGAGGCCTCGGGGCCCCACACCACCCCCTGGCGCAACCAAGGGGGGGCACGCCGCCCTATGGTGTTGGCCCCCTGAGGCCCCCTCCGTGTCTCTTCGGGACTCCGTGGAACCTTCGGGAATTCTAAGAATTTCAGGCTTCAAATATTCCAATTCCGAGAATATTTCCAGAACAACTTTTCTGAAACTAAAAACAGCAGAGAACGGGGAACTGGCTCTGTGGCATCTTGTCAATAGATTAGTCCGGAAAATCGATAAAAATGACATAAAGTGTATAGGAAACATGTGGGAAACAATAAGAAAACAACATGGAACGTCAGAAATTAAGGATACGTTTATGACGTATCAGATGTCTATGCTGGTAGAGCTCAAATTTGTCCTTGGTTTTGAGATCAAGCAATTGGCTCGTGAGAATTTCATTTCTCAGGCCAAGTATACCCAAGACATGCTCAAGAGGTTCAACTTCCAAGGTGTTAAATATAAGGTCTCTCCAATGCAAGTCAAAGTCCATCTCAAGCGCAATCCAGATGGTAAAGATGTGGACCAAAAGTTATATCGTTCCATGATTGGTTCTTTGCTTTACCTTTGTTCATCTAGGCCCCATAGTTTGTTGAGTGTAGGAGTGTGTGCAAGGTATAAAGCGACTCCTAAGGAAAGCCATTTGATGGCGGTCCATAGGATCTTTCGGTATTTGATTCATACCTCAAGATTTGGTTTGTGGTACCCAGAGGGGGCACAATTTTCTCTCAAGGGGTACACAGACTTGGATTAGGACGGTGATCAAGATGATAGGAAATCATCTTCCGGGGCTTGCCAATTCCCTGGTAGGTCTTTGGTGAGTTGGTCTTCTAAGAAGAAAAATTGTATATCTTTCTCCACCGCCGAAGCCGAGTATGTGGCGGCCGCTAGTTCTTGCACCCAATTGCTATGGATGAGGCAAAATCTCAGAGAGTATGATGTTCACTTGGGGAAAGTTCCTCTCTTATGTGACAATGAGAGTGCCATAAAGATCGCCTACAATCCCGTGCAACACACACGACGAAGCATATTGAGATTCGTCGCCATTTCATCCAAGATCATGAGGCCTATGTCCCAACCAAAGATAATCTCGTGGACATATTCACGAATCCTCTGGATGATTCAAGATTTATGTTTTTGATGAATGAGCTAAATATCACCGATTCAAGGAGTTTGACTTAAGGATCTTGCACACACGCCTATAGTTAACTATGTGTTTGGGTTTTGGTGTAGGCATGGACATAGGGGGAGTGTTATCCTAACACATTGGGTTCTTCGTCCCCCCATCCCAAAGCAAAAATTCATTGTTATCTCTTTCTTTCTAATGTTGAATTGTTATCCATAATGTTGAGAATAGGAAATGCACCCAAGATATATCTTCATGGTGTCACACCATAATCTCTTACATGGTGGCTTAGGCCACCAATCTCTTCGTTGTGAAGAGTTGGATCTTAGTTGGGGTTTTATTTGGATTTCTTCGCATTTCCTTCGTTTTCCTAGCTAAGTGTTTTCATGGGAAACTTCATCTTTCTTGACATTTCCTTGCTTGATTCTTGCAAGATTGAGGGAGAAGTACCATCTTCATTTTGGAATTATAAACCTTAGATTCTTGTCTAAATCCAACATCTTTCTAGCACACAAGTCTTGTTTTTGAAACGTGGAAGTTTTCGGTTCAGAAGGCAGCCGGAATTTCCGGTATAGTTTTGTATCGGAATTTTTTGGTGGACCTGGAATATCCGATTCAAACTTGAACCATAATATCCGGTCAGGCGAATCTGCTTCAAAATTCCAGGAGGCTAGGGAGAAGGGCAGTTTCCTGCACTTATTCCACCCCCAACCTCATCCTCCTCCATAGATGCTGCCTATTTGAACCCTAGCCCTCCCGGCTACTTCCTCCATTGGATTCTCAAGGTTTTGGCTGGATCCGGTGCTCCTCTCCAGGAATCTTTTCCTCCAAGCATTTGTCTCAATGGAAGAGGGTAACTCTCTCATTTTTTTAATATTGGGTGTTCATCCCCTACCCCTTGTTGGAGACTCGTTTTTATTGAAATTGATTGGTGGTAGATGTTCCTAGGGTATCCCATTGCATGCTAGAAACAACAGGATAGCACCCCGTTTACCCGATCTAGTTTTAGACCTAGCTGACAAATCAATCTAGTTCTAATTTCGTGGAACGGGAATATCCGGTTCCGAACTGAACCGGAAATTCCGGTTGAGTTCTGTCTCATTTTCCAAAATTTAGAACTTAAGTGATTTCTTCTAGGATTGTTACATGATCGTATTGTGGATGCTTTTCTATTATTTCTATGTATGATTCCTATGCTTTGTCTTGTGTTCACTTACCTTATGCGGTCCAATTATATTTATATATCCATGGTTCCCGTGTTGACAAGTTGAGTTCTTGCTAGCGTCCTTCCTATAAGGAAACTTGTGATGAGGACCCCAGTGACTCTCGGACCCCTAGGCAAGCTGTGAGCAAAGGAAAATCCAAGACCATCGTGACGAAGAAAGTTACTTCCAAGTGGAAGAAGGGCAAGGAAACCAGAAAGAACTACATGTATGCCATCCCTACTCCTGAGTACACTCAGATTCGCCAAGTTAATTGGTTAAATTCTCCTAGGGATGGTGATATGGAGGATACACGCTTTTGGTGCATGGAACAATCTCACATTCACTCAGACATCTATCGTGACTACAAGTACCCCGTCCGTTCTATGAATCCCACCAAGTTTCAGCTCCTCAAAGACAAGCAAGTGTTTGCTCAAGTTGCTAGTGTGGTGGATCGGTTCAATCCTGTGAAGCTTATGGAAACCCGTTGCCCCTACAACATTGATCTTGTGGTCCATTTCATGTCTACCTTGGTGATTGATAAGGATAACCATTTCGCTATGAAGTGGATGATAGAGTCAACTTACCATGAAGCTCAGTTCTACAAGTTTGCTCGGCTTCTTGGGTACAAGTGGTCTCATCATCCCCCTCTTGGACATCACATGCATGATGTGGACATACCTCAGCATGAGAAAACCATGGCTGATATGTATGCTCCTAGACATGTTGTTGGAAAGGTGGAAGGACTTCTCCCTTTCTATGATCAGTTGGTTTGTATCTTTAGGTCTTTATTGCATCCAGTGGAGGAAACAATGAGGCCCTCACCAGCTCCCTCGTCAACTTGTTGATTCTAGCAAAGAAGTGCATTGAGGATCCCGACACTTCAAAGTCCTATGAGGTGGATGTCAAGAAGTTCATCTTCCACGATCTCAATAATGCTATTCTTGGTGGGAAAACTATCCCGTATGGTCCATATATTATGATGTTGCTCAAGAACACCATGAAGAATGACTTAAATAAGCTGCCCATGGAAGATCACCACTTCAAGAAGCTGTACATAAAGAGGAAGTCTACTCCTACGGCTGCTGCACCTGAGAGTGGTTCCTTTATGAGGGATTCTTGTACTAGTGTTGTTGCTACCTCTCATGCTCCCAAGGTTGATTCCTCTGTTGTGCGCAACGTCAGGAAGTTGTCCTAGTTTCGGTGCAATGTGCTTTGCATGAAGGTGGATATCCACAGGGAGCGATATCAGTCTTGCCGCAGGGACATTGCTATGTCCATGTCTTAGCAGAAGACCATTCACCACGTGAGCGGTGCTTCCGGGGCTCCTCCTCTGACTTGGTTCCCGACTCTGTCTCTCAGTGGGCTTCCAGAACCAGTGCTCCTTGGGAACAGATTGATGAGCCTCTTCATTTCACTGCTGCTTCTTGCAGTGCTCCTGTTTATCTCGAACTGACGAGGATGGTGATGAGGATCCTACGATAGATGCTGAAGGAGAGTCCGAGTTGTCCGCTGGGGAGGCCTCAGAGGACTCTGATGCCTAGCTTTTCATGGGATGTTAGCATCACTGCTTCCTTCATTTCGGTGTCCTTATGCCAAAGGGGGGGGGAGTAGTCTATTAGTCCTATGGGGATTTGCAAGGGTTCAGGCACAAGCATGTTCGTCTATCATTCTTTGAGAGCTTGTGTCCATTTATATTCTCGTTGTCGTTTCAAAACTATTTGCTTTCTCGTATCGAACTATGTTGTTGTGTTATTGTGAGACTATGTATTGTGGATCTAGTGGTTATCTATCTTTGTTGAAGTTATCACCTATTGTGCTCCGGTATTATCTTCATATTCTCTCTTTGCACAAGGTATGGTATTCATCTCATACCTCAATATAGTTCATATTGTCTCGTTTATCTTAGAGTTGTATTTGCATGTCAAGGCAAACGAAAGTATGCATACTTGTAGGGGAGTGATACGTCATAAACGTATCCTTAATTTTTGATGTTCCATGTTGTTTTCTTATTTTTTCCCACATGTTTTCTATACACTTTATGTCATTTTTATCGATTTACCGGACTAACCTATTGACAAGATGCCACAGAGCCAGTTCCCTGTTTTCTACTGTTTTAGTTTCAGAAAAGTTGTTCTGGAAATATTCTCGGAATTGGAAAATTCGAAGCCCGGAAGTCTTAGAATTCTAGAAGGTTCCACGGAGTCCCGAAGAGACCCGAAGGGGTGCCTCAGGGGGCCCACACCATAGTGCGGCACACCCCCCTTGGCCGCGCCGGGGGGTGGTGTGGGGCCCAGGCCTCCATCACCTCTGCCCTTTCGCCTATTTATTCCCCCGAGATATAAAACCTAGAGACATCCCACTTTTTTTTTATTGAGAAACACCCGAGGCCGCCATCACCGTCATCCCGAGATCGGGAGGGTTCTGGAGCTCTCCTCGGCACCCTGCCAGAGGGGGAAATCATCACCCGAGGAGTCTACCCCGCCATGCCCTCCTCCGAAGTGATGCGTGAGTAGTTCATCCCTGGACTATGGGTCCATAGTAGTAGCTAGATGGTTGTTCTCTCCACGTTGTACCTCATGTTTTTATCTTGTGAGTTTCCTATCATGATCAAGATCATTTTTATGTAATGCTACATGTTATGTTTGTTGGGATCTGATGAATGTTGAATGCTATGTCTTCTGATTATCAATCTATCATGTTATCTTCATGCATAATTTATTTATGATCTTCCATGCTCTCCGTTTTTAGTAGATGCTAGAAACTCCAAGAGGGAGTATTTATGCTCGATAGTGGGTTCAAGCCTCCTTTTCATCTGTGCTCGAGTGACAGAAATGTGACATATGGAGGATGTGCTGTTGCCAATAGGGAGAAAACAACAATGCTTTGTCTAAGTATGATGTTATTGTTTACATTATACACTTTGCTTACTGCGATTATCTGTTTCTTGCAGCTTAATACCCAACGTTTGTTCGGATGATATTCGGAGGGTGGATTTTTAGTCATAGATGCAGTTGGATAACGGTCTATGTATTTTGTTGTAATGCCCGCATGAATCACATTGTAATCTGTATATATTGCATATGCACTACGGTGCATCCTTCATTTCTGTCAATTGCCCAGTTGTAGTTTGTTCACCACACATGTTATTTATCTTTCACGGAGAAACACCACTAGTCAACTGTGGACCCCGATCCTTTTTCCTCATACTGATAAAACACCTACTGCTTTCATACTGCTCTCGTACTGTTCCTACTGTTTTCCTACTGTTTTCCACACCATACATTTAACCTCTTTGTGTTCAGCAAAACCGGTGAGATTGACAACCTCACTGCTTCGTTGGGACAGAGTGATTTGATTGTGCTGTGTAGGTTCCACGTTGCTGCTGAACCGGTAGTGCGCCCTGCCACCTCAGCTGCATGAACCTTCAGAGATTTCTTGTCCTCCTACTGGTCGATTCAACCTTGGTTTATTTTCTATGTTAAAACTTGCTGCTACACTCTTCACAACCTTTCTCTTGGGGTTTACCAACGAGGGCGTCAACTACACACCATCAACAAGTTTTCTGGCGCTGTTGCCGGGGAGGAAGAGAATTTATGCAAGGGGAGTCTCTCACTTCCAATCTCTTTACTTTGTTTTTCTTTTTCTTAGTTTATTTTATTTTGTCTTGTTTGCTTCTCTTTATCAAAAACACAAAAAAATTAGTTCTTATTCTAGTTGTTATTTTTGCTTTATCATGCTTGCTATCAATATTTTATCTCTTTGAAACTAGATCTTTTAGGCAAGATGGGTTCACGGTTGAACAACAAAAATATTATAAGGAACACCTCTTGTCACAAAAAGGGATACACTTATGGGAGAAAATTAATAAATTGCATGACTATGCCTAAAACTTGTGCTCTACTTATAATGTTACTTATTGCTTTGATAAATCTTGCTTCTGTAGGAGGTATAAACACCTCCCTTTTCAATGTGAGTATAATGATAATGTTACCATATCTTCTTATGTTAAGGGAAATTATGAATTATATGATGTGGAACAAATTTAAGAATTTATTGCTTGGAAGGGTGCATTCGAAATTGCCTATTTGCTTGAAATTATTGATGACACACCTTATAAATATGAGATTTATGCTCGAATTGAATATTTCTTTGATAATTAAAAGGATTGTAATTACTACATAATGGAATATCTTAATAAATGTTCTCAACCTAAGGAAGAGACTAATTCCTTGCAGGAACCTATGGAAGAAGAAACTGCTGAATCTGGAAGCTCATTAGATGAAAAAGAGGAGGAGAGTGATGATCAAGAGGAGAAAGAATGGAGCTACCCATGTCTACCTCCTAGTGATAGTAACTCTTTAACTCATACATTATTTGATGAAATTGATATTTTCTATACTTGTGACCTTGATACTACTATGAATGAAACTTGTGAGAATGATATTGCTACTATTATGTATGATAATCCATGCTACTTGGATAAATCTTATGATAATGCTCTTGATGATGGTCCTATGTTACTTGATATTATAAATTATAATGCTACTGAAAATAGGATTGCTATAATGTGTCCTATACCTTTAAGAGTGACCAGTCATCTTGTTTTGCTATTGCTAAAAGTGGAAAAAAAGATGAGCTGATTTTAAATTTTGATCCCACTGTTTTTTAGGTTGATATGAATTGTGTGATTTTAGACCATGACAAACATGCTTTATGTGATAAATATGTTGTTGAGTTTGTTCATTATGCTACTGAAAATTATTATGAGAGAGGAAAATATGGTTGTAGGAATTTTCATGTTACTAAAACACCTCTCTTTGTTGAAAGTTTTGAAGTTGCTCTTGTTCTACCTTCCCATGATTTCTAGTTTGAGCTCAAGATTCCTATGCATAGGAAGTGGGTTAGAATTAAATTTATTTTATACTTGATTCTTGATGCTCTATTTTTATCTTAATTCATATTTCTTATGTGAGCATCTTCTTCACTGTAAAATACTTGATTCCACTTTTCTGGGCCTAGCTAAAAGGCGTTAAAGAAAATCACTTCTTGGGAGATAACCCATGGTTTAATTTTTTGCTTTGGTTTTCTGTTTTCTTTGAGTCAAGGGTTGTATACTTCTGTAGCAACTCCTTTGTATCTTTATTTTCATGTTTTAGTAGTGCCAAGTAAGGTTTCTGACGAGAGCTGGAGTTGGTTTTCGGATTTCTGCGCAGAAAACAGATTTCCGCTGTCCACCATAAAAAATCGTATAAAATCCTGGAAATCAGAATGATCTGAAATTGTTTTTGCTTATTCCTCATCTAATTCTGAAACTTTTTCGTTCTTTCAGATTTTCGATCTGAGCAATGTAAGTGCCTCGATTTTTTTTTGTCTTTATAGACAGTTCTGGTTTTGACAGATTCTGCCATTTTTCTTGCATTTGCTCTTTTGCGATGTCAAGTGGATTTCTTTGCTTCACGAAACATCAGTAGCTGTAGCTAATGTTTAAAAGTATCAATAGTACTTGAGCCATACAGAACCAATGGATTTTTAATTGTTGCACTAACCCTCTAATGCGAATTACTGTTTGAGTGTGGTGTGAAGGAAGGTTTCAAGGGTCAAGCGAAGAGGTGATATATGTGATCAAGAAGAGTGCAAGGTCAAAGCTAGGGGATGCCCCCGTGGTTCATCCAAGCATATTTTAATAATACTCAAGCATCTAAGCTTGGGGATGCCCAAGGCATCCCATTCTTCATCAACTATCTATCCGGTCACTTCTCGTGAAACTATATTTTTATTTAGTCACATCATATGAAGTTTACTTGGAGCGTCTGCTTGTTTTTCTTTTGTTTTTATTGCTGCAATAATATATTTGGATCCTCGCATGCTTTGTTTGGGATAGAGACACTCTTCGCTTTTTCGTTTGAATACTTGCTATGCTAGTATTCTTAGTTTTTCTTCTAGCTGCTGCAAAATTTCTTGTTTAGCTCTTGTTTTCATTGCATCTCTTGTTTAGAGCTGTTAGTTTTAGTAGAGTTTTGTGAGTCCTGTCATGTTTTATTGCTGTAGCATTTAGAGAGTTTTTGTTAAAGCATGTTTTGTATGGTGCTTGTTGGTAAAAGAAACTGCTGCTTGAGGTAGAATTTTTAACGGTGCAAGTAGAAGCTTGTATATAATGTGGCTAGACTTTTTCATATCATGCTAGATGTTATTTTAGTTTTAAATCCTTGTGGTTATTGAGTAGTATGATTAGCCTCAAATATATGAGAGTTTTAATGTGCCATTGAAAGAATCATGAGTTGTTCTTGTCATATTGAAGAATGTTTTATTTGGTTGTCTTGGCGCATGCTCACATCATGTTTATGACTATGAACCAGTCACGAATAGCCTCTATGATAATTTAGTTTTTGAACTTGTGGTACCACTTATGCTTTGATTAATAATGTTTATGTCACTATGCATGATTATGGCTCGTATGCTCTCTTGATTTGTCGCTCCCAGTCTTCTGCAAGCCTCCACCTGTATTTAGTAACAGCTCTACTCGTGCATCCAACTCCCTAAAACCAAAAGTTTTCCCCATTATATCCACCATAGCTACCTACATGTGGTATTTAACTGCCACTCCAAAGTAAATTGCTCATGTGTTACCTGATACGTCTCCAACGTATCTATAATTTCTGATGCTCCATGATGATATTATGCCAATTGCTACATGTTTTCTCCCTTCTTTATGTCATTTTATCGATTTTCTCGACTAACTTATTAAAAAGATGCCACAGAGCCAGTTCCCTGTTTTCTGCTGTTTTTTAGTTTCAGAAAAGTTGTTCTGGAAATATTCTCAGAATTGGAAAATTCGAAGCCCGGAAGTCCTATTTCCCCGGAAGCATCCAGAAGACAGAAGAGGAGTCGAAGAGGGGCAGCAGGGAGCACACCATAGGGTGGCGCCGCCCCCTCCCGCGCCAGCTATGGGTGTGGGGCCCTCCGGCCTCCACCGCCTTTGCCCTATGTTGTGTTTGCTGGATTCCTATGAATTTTGACCTTATGCCAAGTTGATTATAGTCTTTATTGCATATGTTATTTGTGATCTTGCATGCTCTCCGTTGCTAGAGGTTATTCTGGCCAAGTAGTTGCTAGTGACTCCAAGAGGGAGTATTTATGCTCGATAGTGGGTTCATGCTTCCTTGTTGCCTTGCTCGAGTGACAGAAACATGAAGGGGGAGGATGTGTTGTTTCCATTAGGGAGAAAACATCGGTGAGAGTGCCCGCGTGCATAATCATTGCTTACATTAAAGACTTTGTTTAATGCAATTATCTGTTGCTTGCAACTTAATACCTGAGGGGGTTCGGATGATAACCTGAGGGTGGATTATTAGTTATAGATGCAGATGGATGTCGGTCTATGTATCTTGTTGTAATTCCCTCACTAAATAGCATAGTAATCTTCATGTCATATTGTGCACTACAGTGCAACCACAATTTGTCAATTTCCCAGCTGTAATTTGTTCACCTAGCATGCTATCTTTTATTGAGAGACACCACTAGTGAAACTACGAACCCCGGTCCATTTTCCACACTGTTAAAACAAACCACAACAATTTCCTGCTTTCTTTACTTACTACAAGCATACACTATTTTCCACACTATACGTCTAATCTTTGTTTTCAGCAAGATCGGTGAGATTGACAACCTCACTGTACCGTTGGGGCAAAGTATTTTGATTGTGTTGTGTGTAGGCTACACGGTGTTGCTGACACCGGTGAAGCGCCAGCACCACCGTCAGTGGCATCAACCTTCCGAAGTTCCTCTTTCACCAACTGGATTGATAACCTTGGTTCCTAACTAAGGGGAAATACCTACCGCTGTGCTCATCACACCCTCCTCTTGGGGTCTCCCAACAAACATGTGTATCACAAGCATCAAGGATATTTCCTGGCGCCGTTGGCCGGGAGAAGGAAGTCTTCTGGCAAGGGGAGTCTCTCACTCTCAATCTCTTTATTTTGTTTATTGTTTTGTTTTTATTTTTGTCTTGTTTTTATTTCTCTATATCAAAAACACAAAATTTTTAGTTTACTTCATAGCTGTTATTTATTTTCTTGCTTTTATTCTGCTAAAATGCGTTCCTATGAGAATACCAAGTTGTGTGACTTCACTAGAACAAACAACAATGATTTTATTTGCACACCTATTGCTCCACCTGGTCCTACAACTGCTTTCTATGATATTAAACCTGCTTTATTAAATCGAAAGAACAATTCTCTGGTATTAGAACTGATGATGCTGCTGCCCACCTTAATAATTTTGTTGAGCTATGTGAGATGCAAAAATATAAAGATGTAGATGGAGATATTATTAAAATGAAATTATTTCCTTTCTCTTTGAGAGGAAGAGCTAAAGAATGGTTTCTATCTTTGCCTAGAAATAATATTGATTCATGGACTAAGTGTAAAGATGCTTTCATTGGAAAAAATAATCCTCCTGCTAAGATTATATCCCTGAGAAGCGACATAATGAATTTTAAGCAATTTGATAATGAACATGTTGCTAAAGCTTGGGAAAGAATGAAAACTATGGTGAAGAATTGTCCCAATCATGGACTGACTACTTGGATGGTTATACAAACCTTCTATGCAAGACTGAATTTCTCCTCAAGGAACCTATTAGATTCACCTGCTGGAGGTACCTTTATGTCCATCACTTTGGGCAATGCAACAAAGATTCTTGATGATATGATGATAAATTATTCAGAGTGGCACACTGAGAGAGCTCCACAGGGTAAGAAGGTAAATTCTGTTGAGGAAACCTCCTCTTTAAGTGAAAGGCCTGATGCTATTATGTCTATGCTTGTTAATGGTAAAGCTCAAGTTGATCCTAATAATGTTCCTTTCGCCTCTCTGGTTGCTTTCATGTAAACTTTATTAGAAATAATAATTTTAACAACAATGGTTATAGAAATAATTTTGGTGGAAACAGTTATAAGCCCTATCCTCCTAATAATGGTTATGGTAATTCTTATGGCAACTCCTACAATAATAATAAAAGCTCTACCTCTGATCTTGAAAACATGCTTAGAGAATTTATTAGCACACAAACTGCTTTTAATAAATCTGTTGAGGAAAAGCTTGGTAAAATAGATGTTCTTGCCTCTAAAGTAGATAGCCTTGGTATTGACGTTGATTTTCTAAAACTAAAGGTTTTGCCACAAGATGTTAAACAAAGTAAATCTTTGAATGCCATTTAAGTTCAAATAGGAAATAATGTTAGATTGATGGCTGAATTACGTGCTAGATGGGAAAGAGAAGATGAACTGGCTGAAAAGAATAATATTGTTAAAGTTTGTACTATCACAACCACTAGCAAAACTGAAGTTCCAAGTGCTAGTAAACCTCCTACTATCAATGTTAAGGTAGTCGGTGTTAATAAATTCCCTACTCCTTTGGTGTAACATGCTAAATTGCCTAAAAATGCTGAAATTGCTTCTGATAAAAGTGCGGAAATTTTTAGAGATGTGGGACATAACGGTTCCATTACTTTTGATGATAATAATATTGATTTTGATGATTGCAATATCTCTGAAGTTATTATGTTTCTACAAAAGCTTTCTAGAAGTCCCAATGCTAGTGCCATGAATATGGCCTTTACTAAACATATTACCAATGCTCTCATGAAAGTTAGGGAAGAAAAGTTGAAACTTTTGACATCTATCCCTAGAAAATTAGATGATGGTTGGGAGCCTATCATTAAGATAAAAGTAAATGATTTTTATTGCAATGCTTTGTGTGATCTTGGTGCTAGTATCTCTGTTATGCCTCAAAAGCTTTATGATATGCTTGATCTACCACCGTTGGAACACTGTTATTTGGATGTTCATCTTGCTGATAATGCTAAGAAGAAACCTATGGGTAGAATTGATGATGTTCTTATTATAGTTAATAATAACCTTGCCCCTGTTTATTTTGTTGTTATGAACATTGAATGCAATGCTTCTTGTCCTATTGTTTTGGGAAGACCTTTTCTTAGAACTGTTGGTGCTGTTATTGATATGAAAGAGGGGAGTATTAAATATCAACTTCCCCTCAAGAAAGGTTTGGAACACTTTCCTAGAAATAAGATCAAGCTACCCTTTGACTCTATTATTAGAGAAAAATATGATGTTGATGCTTCTTCACTTGAAAATACTTGAGTTGACTTTTCTAAGCCTAGCTGAAAGGCGTTAAAGAAAAGTGCTACCGGTAGACAACCCGTTTTATTTCTCTGTTTTCTTTCTGTTTTCCTTTGTTTTCTTTGGTGTGCTTTGCACTTGGGTGTTTTCTACTTCCTTAGAAACCCCGCTGTATCTTTTCTTTTGTGTTTTTGTTGAGCCAAGTAAATCCTCTAGTGGAAAGTTGAGCCTATATTTCGGATTTCTGCGGAGGAAACATATTTCTGCTGTCCACTGTTAATTCCGTTAAAAATCACAATTTTTTTAAAATGACCTGACCTTTTTTTTGTGCTTAATCCTGAGTTATATACGCAACGTTTTTTATAATGCCACTTTTTGATTTGAGAAACATAAGATTTTTTAAAAAAATCGATCTTGACCTGCTGTTCTATTTTTGACAGATTTCTGCCATTTATTGCATTTGTATCTTCATCTCTTTCTTTTGGTGTTCTTTTGAGAAAAAGAGTTTTGAAAGAAGTTGTGACAGTAGCTTATGTGTTTTTGAGTGTTAGACTTGTGTTGAAACTGAACCATGTGGATTTATTATTTCAATTTCACTAACGTTGCTAATGAAGATTGTGAGAATTTTGATGTGAAGGAAGTTTTCAAGGGTCAAGAGAAGAGGATGATATGATGTGATAAAGAAGAGTTAAAATCCTAAGCTTGGGGATGACCCGGTGGTACATCCAAGCAAATTCCAAGAAGACTCAAGCGTCTAATCTTGGGGATGCCTTGGGCATCCCCTTCTTCATCAACAAATTATCAGGTCACTTCTAGTGAAACTATATTTTTATTCGGTCGCATCTTATGTGCTTTGCTTGGAGCGTCTTTTATTTTTGTTTTCAGTTTGCTTTTGCTTTTGATTTCAGTTTGCTTTTACTTTCATAATAAGCTTGGTTGGACCCCAGCATTCTTTTATTGGAGAGTGACACGCTCTGCTTTTTCATGAGAATACGTTGTATTCTTAGTCTCTGTCTGGCTGCTGCATTTATTCAGCTCCTGTTTTTCATGCATATCTTATTAGAGCTGTTAGTTTTGGTAGTGTTATTTGAGTAATCTAATGTTTTCTTTATGTATCATAAATAGTATTTTTGTTAAAGCATGTTTTGTATGGTGCTTGTTGGGAGAAAGAAAACTGCTGCTTGCAGTAGAATTTATAACAGTACTAGTAGAAGCTTGTATAGACAGTGGCTAGGACTTTTTCATGCCATGCTAAATGCTATTTTAGTTTTAAAGCCTTGTGGTTATTGAGTAGCATGATTAGCCTCAAATAGCTGATAGTGTTTAATATGTCTTGATAGATTCATGAGTTGTTCTTGTCATAGTAAAGCATCAATATATGGTATTCTCTTTGGAATGTTTTATTTGGTTTACTTGGCGCATGCTCACACCATGTTTATGACTACAAACCAGTCACGAATAGCCTCCATGACCACTTAGTTTTTCAACTTGTGATACTGCTTATGTTTTAATTAATGATGCTTATGTCGCTATGCATGATTATGGCTCTTATGCTCTCTTGATTTGTCGCTCCCAGTCTTTTGCTAGCCTCCACCTCTACTGAGTATGAGCTCTACTTGTGCATCCGAACTATCTTAAACCAAAGTTTTTCCAAGCAAAACTTGGGGATGACCCGGTGGTACATCCAAGCAAATTCCAAGAAGACTCAAGCGTCTAATCTTGGGGATGCCTTGGGCATCCCCTTCTTCATCAACAAATTATCAGGTCACTTCTAGTGAAACTATATTTTTATTCGGTCGCATCTTATGTGCTTTGCTTGGAGCGTCTTTTATTTTTGTTTTCAGTTTGCTTTTGCTTTTGATTTCAGTTTGCTTTTACTTTCATAATAAGCTTGGTTGGACCCCAGCATTCTTTTATTGGAGAGTGACACGCTCTGCTTTTCATGAGAATACGTTGTATTCTTAGTCTCTGTCTGGCTGCTGCATTTATTCAGCTCCTGTTTTTCATGCATATCTTATTAGAGCTGTTATTTTTTGTAGTGTTATTTGAGTAATCTAATGTTTTCTTTATGTATCATAAATAGTATTTTTGTTAAAGCATGTTTTGTATGGTGCTTGTTGGGAGAAAGAAAACTGCTACTTGCAGTAGAATTTATAACAGTACTAGTAGAAGCTTGTATAGACAGTGGCTAGGACTTTTTCATGCCATGCTAAATGCTATTTTAGTTTTAAAGCCTTGTGGTTATTGAGTAGCATGATTAGCCTCAAATAGCTGATAGTGTTTAATATGTCTTGATAGATTCATGAGTTGTTCTTGTCATAGTAAAGCATCAATATATGGTATTCTCTTTGGAATGTTTTATTTGGTTTACTTGGCGCATGCTCACACCATGTTTATGACTACAAACCAGTCACGAATAGCCTCCATGACCACTTAGTTTTTCAACTTGTGATACTGCTTATGTTTTAATTAATGATGCTTATGTCGCTATGCATGATTATGGCTCTTATGCTCTCTTGATTTGTCGCTCCCAGTCTTTTGCTAGCCTCCACCTCTACTGAGTATGAGCTCTACTTGTGCATCCGAACTATCTTAAACCAAAGTTTTTCCAAGCAAAACTTGGGGATGACCCGGTGGTACATCCAAGCAAATTCCAAGAAGACTCAAGCGTCTAATCTTGGGGATGCCTTGGGCATCCCCTTCTTCATCAACAAATTATCAGGTCACTTCTAGTGAAACTATATTTTTATTCGGTCGCATCTTATGTGCTTTGCTTGGAGCGTCTTTTATTTTTGTTTTCAGTTTGCTTTTGCTTTTGATTTCAGTTTGCTTTTACTTTCATAATAAGCTTGGTTGGACCCCAGCATTCTTTTATTGGAGAGTGACACGCTCTGCTTTTTCATGAGAATACGTTGTATTCTTAGTCTCTGTCTGGCTGCTGCATTTATTCAGCTCCTGTTTTTCATGCATATCTTATTAGAGCTGTTAGTTTTGGTAGTGTTATTTGAGTAATCTAATGTTTTCTTTATGTATCATAAATAGTATTTTTGTTAAAGCATGTTTTGTATGGTGCTTGTTGGGAGAAAGAAAACTGCTGCTTGCAGTAGAATTTATAACAGTACTAGTAGAAGCTTTATAGACAGTGGCTAGGACTTTTTCATGCCATGCTAAATGCTATTTTAGTTTTAAAGCCTTGTGGTTATTGAGTAGCATGATTAGCCTCAAATAGCTGATAGTGTTTAATATGTCTTGATAGATTCATGAGTTGTTCTTGTCATAGTAAAGCATCAATATATGGTATTCTCTTTGGAATGTTTTATTTGGTTTACTTGGCGCATGCTCACACCATGTTTATGACTACAAACCAGTCACGAATAGCCTCCATGACCACTTAGTTTTTCAACTTGTGATACTGCTTATGTTTTAATTAATGATGCTTATGTCGCTATGCATGATTATTGCTCTTTATGCTCTCTTGATTTGTCGCTCCCAGTCTTTTGCTAGCCTCCACCTGTACTGAGTATGAGCTCTACTCGTGCATCTGAACTATCTTAAACCAAAGTTTTTCCAATTTTGTCCACCATACCTACCTACATGTGGTATTTAACTTCCATTCCAAAGTAAATTGCTCATGTGTTACCTTTAAAACCATCAAAATTACTCCTGCTTTATGTTCCCGTTTTTGCTCATGAGGGCGTAAATAGAGAATCTTTATCTCACTTGTTGATTGGATTTCACACCCTGGACTAGTGGCTTCATCCGCTTATCCAAATGATAGAAGAGCTGGCAGCGGGGTGCCCAGCCCCAAATTAATACGAACAAATTCTCTTCACTATTTTTGCCCCTGATTTATCACTCAACGCATAATTGTGTAAACAAAAGAGAAAGAGGGATGACCTTCTACACCAATTGTGTCCTTCACCATGGGAGCCACTCTTGTGAATCCAGTTGACTTGTGACGTACTGTATTTTCTATTTACCATTTGTTGATATTAGCACACATCTCCCAAAATATAGACACTCCTCCACGGTATGTGATTGTTGGCAGGAACCCGAGGATTCGGTTAGCCATGGTTTGTGAAAGATGGATGGGAGGAGTGTCAAACTTTTAATACCTCTGTTTAATAAAATAAAAGCTCTAGCACATGAGTGATCCCTGCTTCCCTCTACGAAGGGCCTTTCTTTTACTTTTATGTTGAGTCTCCATCTTCTAACTTTATGCACAGTTGAGAGAGCATATTTGCCATTCTGAGTTATATGTGCATTTGTCCCATAAGCATCAATAATTACTTCATGATGTGATATTATTTTTTCTTAAATTATTTGTTCTAGTCTTCCTCTTGAACTTTGAAGGTGTCCTGGCATTTATGTTTTGCCCCACTCTTAAGGACTATCGAAGTATCACTTTGCCATGCTTTCTCTATACCTAAAACAAACGTCTACCTTTGTTTGCATTATCATTCATGATCCTTTATTTGAGTTACTTTTCGTGATGCAAAGTAATTGCTATGCTTTATTATTAAAGTTTTATTTATCATGCATGTGTTTAAAGTTTTATGAACTCAGCGTGCATATGCTTTTACTTTAGATTGATCAAGTTTATGTTAGTAGCATGTCACCTCATAAATTATTGTTTTAACGTTTACCTACTCGAGGACGAGTAGGAACTAAGCTTGGGGATGCTTGATACGTCTCCAATGTATCTATAATTTCTGATTCTCCATGATGATATTATGCCAATTGCTACATGTTTTCTCCCTTGTTTATGTCATTTTTATCGATTTTCCGGACTAACCTATTAACAAGATGCCACAGAGCCAGTTCCTTGTTTTCTGTTGTTTTTTAGTTTTAGAAAAGTTGTTCTGGAAATATTCTCGGAATTGGAAAATTCGAAGCCCGGAAGTCCTATTTTCCCCGGAAGCATTCAGAAGACCGAAGAGGAGTCGAAGAGGGGCAGCAGGGGGGAACACCATAGGGTGGCGCGCCCCCCTGGCCGCGCCAGCTATGGGTGTGGGCCCCCCGTCCTCCACCGACTTTGCCCTTTCGCCTATTTAAGCCCACCGGATGGAAAACCCTAGGCACCTGATCAAAATCCACGAAAAAGTTCCGCAGCCGCCGTCACCGTCAACCCTAGATCAGGAGGGTTCTAAAGATGTTTCCAGCACCCTGCCGGAGAGAAGATCATCACTAGAGGCTTC
Organism: Alopecurus myosuroides; assembly: GCA_028641055.1. Classification (NCBI taxonomy): domain Eukaryota; kingdom Viridiplantae; phylum Streptophyta; class Magnoliopsida; order Poales; family Poaceae; genus Alopecurus; species Alopecurus myosuroides. The sequence goes on from CM054058.1 coordinate 344,189,537, forward strand.
TACATCACCATGCCTGCCTCCGGAGTGATGCGTGAGTAGTTCATCCTTGGACTACGGGTTCGTAGTTGTAGCTAGATAGTTGTCTTCTCCTCATATGCCTCCATGTTTAGATCTCGTGAGTTGCCTATCATGATCGAGATTGATCTTATGTAATTCTCTATGCTGTGTTTGCTCGGATCCGATGAATATTGACCTTATGCCAAGTTGATTATTGTCTTTATTGCATAAGTTATTTGTGATCTTGCATGCTCTCCGTTGCTAGTGGTTATTCTGGCCAAGTAGTTGCTAGTGACTTGAAGAGGGAGTGTTTATGCTCGATAGTGGGTTCATGCCTCCTTGTTGCCTTGCTCGAGTGACAGAAATGTGAAGGGGGGAGGATGTGTTGTTGCCATTAGGGAGAAAACAGCGGTGAGAGTGCCCGCGTGCATAATAATTGCTTACATTACAGACTTTGTTTAATGCAATTATCTGTTGCTTGCAACTTAATACCTGAGGGGGTTCGGATGATAACCTGAGGGTGGATTATTAGTCATAGATGCAGATGGATGTCGGTCTACGTATCTTGTTGTAATGCCCACACTAAATAGCATAGTAATCTTCATGTCATATTGTGCACTACGGTGCAACCTCTATTTGTCAATTGCCCAGCTGTAATTTGTTCACCCGGCATGCTATCTTTTATGGAGAGACACCACTAGTGAAACTACGAACCCCGGTCCATTTTCCACACTGTTAAAACAAACCACAACAATTTCCTGCTTTCTTTACTTGCTGCAAGCATACACTATTTTCCACACTATACGCGGTAAGATTGACAACCTCATTGCACCGTTGGGGCAATGTATTTTCGTTGTGTTGTGTGCAGGCTCCACGTTGTTGCTGACACAGGTGAAGCGCCAGCACCATCGTTAGTGGCATGAACCTTCCGAAGGTCCTCTTTCTCCTACTAGATTGATAACCTTGGTTCCTAACTAAGGGGAAATACCTACTGCTATGCTCATCACACCCTCCTCTTGGGGTCTCCCAACAAATGTGTGTATCACGAGCATCATTACCTTTAAAACTTTCAAAATTACTCCTGTTTTATGCTCCTGTTTTAGCTCATGAGGACGTAAATAGAGAATCTTTATCTCACTTGTTGATTGGACTTTCACACCCTGGACTAGTAGCTTCATCCGCTTATCCAATGATAGAAGAGCTGGCAGCGGGGTGCCCAGCCCCAAATTAATAACACAAATTCTCTTCACTATTTTTTCCCCTGATTTATCAGTCAAAGCATAATTGTGTAAACAAAAGAGAAACAGGGATGACCTTCTACCCAGATGCGTCCTTCTATGGGAGCCGCTCTTGTGAAGTCTAGTTGGCTTGTGACGTACTGTATTTTATGTTTACCATTCGTTGATATAAGCACACACCTCTCTTAAAAAAGTTTTCAATACCTCTGTTTAATAAAATAAAATCTCTAGCACATGAGTGATCCATGCTTCCCTATGCGAAGGGACTTTCTTTTACTTTTATGTTGAGTCTCCATCTTGTACTTTATGCACAGTTGAGAGAGCATTTTTTCCATTATGAGTTTTATGTGCATTTCTCCCAGAAACATTATTAATTGATTCATGATGTGTTATTGCTTGTTGTCTAATTATTTGTTCTAGTCTTCGTCATGAACTTTGAAGGTGTCCTGGCATTTATGTTTTGCCCCACTCTTAAGGACTAGCGAAATATCACTTTGACATGTTCTCTCTATACTAGAAACAAACATATATCTTTATTTGCATTGTTACTCATGATCTTTTATTTGAGTTACTTCTCATGATGCAAAGTGATTGCTATGCTTTATTATTAAAGTTATATTTATCATGCTTGTGTTTAAGTTCTATGATCTCAGCTTACTTATGCTTTTGCATTATTGATGATCAAGTTATGTTGGTAGCATGTCACCTCGGAAATTATTGTGTTTTTATCGTTTACCTACTCGAGGACGAGTAGGAACTAATCTTGGGGATGTTGATACGTCATAAACGTATCCTTAATTTCTGATGTTCCATGTTGTTTTCTTATTATTTCCCACATGTTTTCTATACACTTTATGTCATTTTTATCGATTTTCCGGACTAACCTATTGACAAGATGCCACAGAGCCAGTTTCCTGTTTTCTGCTGTTTTTAGTTTCAGAAAAGTTGTTCTGGAAATATTCTCAGAATTGGAAAATTCGAAGCCCGGAAGTCTTAGAATTCCCGAAGGTTCCACGGAGTCTTGAAGAGACCCAGAGGAGGGCCTCAGGAGGCCCACACCATAGGGCGGCGCCCCCCTTGGCCGCATCGGGGGGTGGTGTGGGGCCCCCAGGCCTCCACCGCCTCTGCCCTTTCGCCCATTTAATCCCCCCGAGACATAAACCCTAGAGATACCCCACTTTTTCCCGAGAAACACCCGAGGCCGCTGTTAGCGTCATCCCAAGATCAGAAGGGTTATGGAGCTCTCCCCGGCACCCTGCCGGAGGGGGAAATCATCACCGGAGGGGTCTACACCACCATTCCCTCCTCCGAAGTGATGCGTGAGTTGTTCATCCCTGGACTATGGGCCCATAGCAGTAGCTAGATGGTTGTTCTCTCCACTTTGTACCTTATGTTTAGATCTTGTGAGCTGCCTATCATGATCAAGATCATCTTTATGTAATGCTACATGTTGTGTTTGCTGGGATCTGTTGAATGTTGAATGCTATGTCTTCTGAGTATCAATCTATCATGTTATCTTCATGCATATGTTATTTATGATCTTGCATGCTCACCATTATTAGTAGATGCTCTGGCCAAGTAGTTGCTAGTAACTCCAAGAGGGAGTATTTATGCTCGATAGTGGGTTCATGCCTTCTTTTCATCTGTGCTCGGGTGACAGAAACGTGACGGATGGAGGATGTGTTGTTGCCATTAGGGAGAAAACAACAATGCTTTGTCTAAGGATGATGTTATTGTTTACATTACACACTTTTCTTATTGTGATTATCTGTTGCTTGCAACTTAATACCCAACGTTTGTTCGGATGATAATTGGAGGGTGGATTTTTAGTCATAGATGCAGTTGGATAATGATCTATGTATTTTGTTGTAATGCCCGCATGAATCACATTGTAATCTTTATGTCTTGCATATGCACTAAGGTGCATCCTTCATTTCTGTCAATTTCCCAGCTATAATTTCTTCACCACACATGTTATTTATCTTTCACGGAGAGACACCACTAGTGAACTGTGGACCCCGGTCCTTTTTCCTCATACTGATAAAACACCTACTGCTTTCATACTACTCTCATACCGTTCCTACTGTTTTCCACACCATACGTTTAACCTCTTTGTGTTCAGCAAAACCGGTGAGATTGACAACCTCACTGCTTCATTAGGACAGAGTGATTTGATGGTGTTGTGTAGGTTCCACGTTGCGGCCGAACCGTAGTGCGCCCTGCCACCTCAGCTGCATCAACCTTCAGACATTGCTAGTCCTCCTACTAGTCGATTCAACCTTGGTGTCTTTTCTGAGGGAAAACTCGCTGCTACACTCTTCACAACTTTTCTCTTGGGGTTTACCAACGAGGGCGTCAACTACACGCCATCAACATCTCAAACCTGTCAGTCATAAGCTTTGAGAACTCATCATTGAAAGCTTTGTTAGTTGAGCAAAGATGATATATCCATGTAGAGTTGGCATATGAAAATCTCTCCTTTTACCCTCTTTGTGAAAAGGGTGGGTTGATTTGAACCCATGGTCTTGCAAAAACTCTCTAAGGTCCTCATACCACGCACGTGGAGCTTGTTTAAGTCCATAGACTGCCTTAGAGAGATTGTAGACATGGTTAGGGAAGTTGGGGTTCTCGAACCCCGGAGGTTGCTTAACATATACCTCCTCTTTCAATGGAACATTTAGAAAATCACTTTTTACATCCATTTGTTACAATTTAAATTTATGTGAAGGTTCGTATGCAAGGAGGATACATATGGAATCAAAACGAGCCAGGAGAGCATATGTTTCATCAAAGTCAATGCCTTCCACTTGAGTGTAGCCTTGAGCTACCAATCTTGAATTGTTCCTCATAACAATACCATGCGCATCTTGCTTGTTTTTTTAATATCCACTTGGTGCCAATAACATTGTGGCAATCTTTTGGCTTCTCAACTAAGTTCCAAACTTTTTTCCGCTCAAAGTTATTGAGCTCATAATGCATAGCTTCCAACCAATCTGAATCCTCAAGAGCCTCAAACACTTTATTTGGTTCCACCATGGATATGTGAGCTTGATGCTCACTGATGGTGCAGGAGTGCACTTGTTGGGAAACCCCAAAAGGAAGGTATGAATGGCACATCAGCAAGTTTCCCTCAGAAAGAAACCGAGGTTGAATCGACCAGTTGAAGGTTGAAGAAAGATGATGTTGGCAAGGCGCACTACCGGTTCAGCAACAACATGGAATCTACGCAACACAATCAAAGTACTTTGCCCCAATGAAACAACGAGGTTGTCAATCTCACCGGTTTTGCTAACCCAAAGGATTAGATGTATAGTGTGGAAAATCGTACTTGTTTGCAGTAAATAAAAAGAGAACAGTGATGGCAGTGAATGAGAGGAAAATAGTAATTGCAGTAGAGAAAACAGTGGTTGCATATCAGTATAAAGAAACGGACCGGGGTCCACAGTTCACTAGTGGTGTCTCTCCAAATCAGATTGCTAACATATTGGGTAAACAAATTACAGCTCGGCAATTGATAGATATAAAGGCTGCACTGTAGTGCATATGCATGACATGATGATTACTATGTGATTCATGTGGGCATTACAACATAATTCGTAGACCGTTATCCAACTACATCTATGACTAATAATCCACCCTCGGAGCGTCATCCAATCAAACCTCGGGTATGAAGTTGCAAGCAACAGATAATTGCATTAAGCAAAGTGTGTAATGTAAACAATGTAAACATCGTTGTTTTCTCCCTAATGGCAACAACACATACCCCACCCGTTACGTTTCCGTCACTCGAGCGTGAGTGGAAGGGAGGCATGAACTCACTATCGAGCATAAATACTCCCTCTTGGAGTTAAAAATATCAACTTGGCCATAGAATCTACTAGTAACGGAGAGCATGCAAGATCAAAATCACATAAACATGCTTGATTGATAATCATTGGACATAACATTTAATATTGACCGGATCCTAGCAAACACACCATGCAGCATTACAATAAGATGATCTTGATCATGTTATGAAGCTCACAAAATCTAAACATGAGGCATAAAGAGGAGAGAACAACCATCTAGCTACTGCTATGGACCCGTAGTCCAAGGATGAACTACTCACACATCACTCCGGAGGCAGGCATGGTGATGAAGAGCCCTCCGATGATGATCCCCCCACCCGGCAGCGTGCCGGGGAGAGCTTCATAACCCTTTGATACGTCTCCAACGTATCTATAATTTTTGATGCTCCATGATCATATTATGTCAATTGCTACTTGTTTTCTCCCTTATTTATAACATTTTTATATGTTTTCCGGGACTAACCTATTAACAAGATGCCAAGTGTCAGTTCCCTGTTTTCTGCTGTTTTTGGTTTCATAAAAGTTGTTCTGGAAACATTCTCGGAATTGGACCCCACCAAGCCCGAAGTTCCTATTTTCCCCGGAAGCATCCAGAACACCGAAGAGGAGTCAAAGACGGAAAATAGGGGGCCACACCATAGGGTGGCGCGGGTCCCCCTGGCCGCGCCACCTATCGGTGTGGGGCCGTGGAGCTCCATCGCCTTTTCCCTTTCGCCTATTTAATCCCCCAGGATGGAAAACCCTAAACACCTGATAAAAAATCCCTGAAAAGTTCCGCAGCCACCGTCACCGTCAACCCTAGATAAGGGGGGGGTCTGAAGCTGTTTCTGGCACCATGCCGGAGAGGAGATCATCACCGGAGGCTTCTACATCACCATGCCTGCCTCCAGAGTGATGCGTGAGTAGTTCATCCTTGGACTACAGGTTCGTAGCTGTAGCTAGATGGTTGTCTTATCCTCATATGCCTCCATGTTTAGATCTCGTGATCTGCCTATCATGATCGAGATTGATCTTAGGTAACTCTATGTGTTGTGTTTCCTGAGATCCGATGAATATTGACCTTATGCCAAGTTGATTATAGTCTTTATTTGCATATGTTATTTGTTATCTTGCATGCTTTCCGTTGCTACTGGTTGCTCTGGTCAAGTAGTTGCTAGTGACTCCAAGAGCGAGTATTTATGATCGATAGTGGGTTCATGCCTCCTCACCACATAGCTCGAGTGACAGAAACATGAAGGGGGTGTGCTGTTGCCATTAGGGAGAAAACAACGGTGAGAGTGCCAGCGTGCATAATCATGTCATATATGTGCACTACGGTGCAACCTCTATTTTTCAGTTGCCCAGCTATAATTTATTCACCCAGCATGCTATATTTTTTGGAGAGACACCACTAGTGAACCTGTGAACCCCGGTCCATTTTTCCACACTGTTAAACAAACCAAAACTATTTACTGCTTTCTTTACTTACTGCAATCATACATCATTTTCCACACTATACGTCTAATCTTTGTTTTTAGCAAGACCGGTGAGATTGACAACCTTACCGTACTGTTGGGACAAAGTATTTTGGTTGTGTTTTGTGTAGGTTCCACGTTGTTGCTGACACCGGTGAAGCGCCAGCACCACCGTCAGTGGCATCAACCTTCCTGAGATCCTCTTCCTCCTACTGGATTGATAACCTTGGTTCTTAACTGAGGGAAATTCTTACCGCTGGCTCATCACACCCTCCTCTTGGGGTTTCCAACAACTTCATCAACTCTGCCACTCAACAAGAATTTCTGGCACCGTTGCCGGGGAGGAAGAAGTCTTCTGGCAAGGGGTGTCTCTCACTTTGAACCTCTTTATTTTGTTTATTGTCTTGTTTTTTTTTTGTCTTGTTTTGCTTCTCTATATCAAAAACACAAAAAATTAGTTTACTTCATAGTTGTTATTTATTTGCATGCTTTTATTCTGCTAAAATGAGTTCCTCTGAGAATACTAAGTTGTGTGACTTCACTAGCAAAAACAACAATGCTTTTATTAGTACACCTATTGCTCCACCTGCTCCTACTGCTGCTTTCTATGAGATTAACCTGCTTTATTAAATCTTGTGATGAAACAACAATTTTCTGGTATTAGTACTGATGATGCTGCTGCCCACCTTAATAATTTTGTTGAACTATGTGAGATGCAAAAATATAAAGATGTGGATGGAGATATTATTTATCTGAAATTATTTCCTTTCTCTTTGAGAGGAAGAGATAAAGAATGGTTGCTATCTTTGCCTAGAAATAGTATTGATTCATGGAGTAAGTGTAAATATGCTTTCATGGGAAAATATTATCCTCCTGCTAAGATTATATCCCTGAGAAGTGACATAATGAATTTTAAATAATTGGATAATGAACATGTTGCTAAAGCTTGGGAAAGAATGAAAACTATGGTGAAGAATTGTCCCACTCATGGACTGACTACTTGGATGATTATACAAACCTTTTATGCAGGACTGAATTTCTCCTCAAGGAACCTACTGGATTCAGCTGCCGGAGGTACCTTTATGTCCATCACTTTGGGCAATGCAACAAAGCTTCTTGATGATATGATGATAAATTATTCAGAGTGGCACACTGAGAGAGCTCCACAAGGTAAGAAGGTAAATTCTGTTGAGGAAACCACCTCGTTAAGTGAAAGGCTTGATGCTATTATGTATATTCTTGTTAATGGTAAAGCTCAAGTTGATCCTAATAATGTTCCTTTAGCCTCTTTGGTTTCTCAAGAAGAGCATGTTGATTTAAACTTTGTTAGAAATAATAATTTTAACAACAATGCTTATAGAAATAATTTTGGTGGAAACAATTATAAGACGTATCCTCCTAATAATGGTTATGGTAATTCTTATAGCAACTCCTACAATAGAAATAAAAGCTCTACCTCTGATCTTGAAAACATTCTTAGAGAATTTATTAGCACACAAACTGCTTTTAATAAATCTGTTGAGGAAAAGCTTGGTAAAATAGATGTTCTTGCCTCTAAAGTAGATAGCCTTGCTATTGATGTTCATTTTATAAAATTAAAGGTTTTGCCACAAGATGTTAAACAGAGTAAAACGTTGAATGCCATTCAAGTTCGAATTGATGATAATGTTAGGTTGATGGCTGAATTACGTGCTAAGTGGGAAAGAGAAGATGGATGGGATAAAAAGAATAATATTGCTAGAGTTTGCACTATTACAACCACTAGTAAAACTAAAGCTCCAAGTGCTAGTAAACCTCCTACTATCAATGGTAAAGTAATTGGTGTTAATAAGGTCCCTACTCCTTTGGCGAAACGTGCTAAGTTGCCTCAAACTGCTGAAATTGCTCCTGATAAACGTGCTGAAATTTTTAGAGATGTGGGAGATAATGGTTCCATTAACTTTGATGATAATAATATTGATTTTTATGATTGCAATATCTGTGAAGTTATTATGTTTCTACAAAATCTTGGTAGAAGTCCCAATGCTAGTGCCATGAATAAGGCCTTTACTAAACATATTACCAATGCTCTCATGAAAGTTAGGGAAGAAAAGTTGAAACTTGAGACACCTATCCCTAGGAAATTAGATGATGGTTGGGAGCCTATCATTAAGATAAAATTAAATGATTTTGATTGCAATGCTTTGTGTGATCTTGGTGCTAGTATCTCTGTTATGCCTCAAAAGCTTTATAATATGATTGATTTACCACCGTTGGATCACTGTTATTTGGATGTTCATCTTGCTGATAATGCTAAGAAGAAACGTCTTGGTAGAATTGATGATGTTCTTATTATGGTTAATAATAAACTTGCCCCTGTTGATTTTGTTGTTATGAACATTGACTGCAATGCTTCTTGTCCTATTGTTTTGGGAAGACCTTTTCTTAGAACTGTTGGTGCTATTATTGATATGAAAGAGGGGAGTATTAAATATCAATTTCCCCTCAAGAAAGGTTTGGAACACTTTCCTAGAAATAATATGAAGCTACCTTTTGAATCTATTATTAGAGAAAGATATGATGTTGATGCTTCTTCACTTGAAAATACTTCAGTTGCCCGTTTATGCCTAGCTGAAAGGCGTTAAAGAAAAGCGCTACCGGGAGACAACCCGTTTTATTTTGCTGTTTTGAACCCGTTTTACTTTGTTTTATTTGGTGTGCTTTGCACCTGGGTGTTTTCTATTTCCTTAGCAACCCTTCTATATCTTTTCTTTTGAGTTTTTGTTGAGCCAAGTAAATCCTCTAGTTGAAAGTTGAGCCTATTTTTCGGATTTCTGCGCAGCAAACAGATTTCTACTGTCCACTGTTAATTCTGTTAAAAATCACAGGAAATTCAAAATTATCTGAGTTTTTTTTGTGCTTAATCCTAAGTTATATACACAACTTTTCTTAGTTTACCACTTTTTTATTTGAGCAAAATAAGAGTTTTGAAAAAAATCGATCTTTACCTGCTTTCTGTTTTGACAGATTTCTGCCATTTATCGCGTTTGCATCTTAATCTCTTTCTTTTGGTGTTCTTTTGGGAAAAAGAGTTTTAAAAGAAGTTATGACAGTAGCTAATGTGTTTTTTAGTGTTATACTTGTGTTGAAACTGAACCATGTGAATTTATTATTTCAATTGCACTAACGTTGCTAATGAAGATTGTGAGAATTTTGGTGTGAAGGAAGTTTTCAAGGATCAAGAGAAGAGGATGATATGATGTGACCAAGAAGAGTGAAAAGCTTAAGCTTGGGGATGCCCCAGTGGTACATCCCAGAAAATTCCAAGACGACTCAAACGTCTAAGCTTGGGGATGCCCAAGGCATCCCCTTCTTCATCAACAAATTATCAGGTCACTTCTAGTGAAACTATATTTTTATTCGGTCGCATCTTATGTGCTTTATTTGGAGAATCTTTTTTTTTTAAAGTTTGTTTTTACTTTTTCAATAATCTTGGTTGGACCCCAGCATTATTTTATTGGAGAGAGACACGCTCCGCTTTTTCATGACAATACTTTGTATTCTTAATCTCTGTCTAGCTGCTGCAATTATTTAGCTCCTGTTTTGCATGCATCTCTTATTAGAGTTGTTAGTTTTAGTACTGTTATGTGAGTACTCTCATGTTTTCTTGATGTAGAATAAAGAGTATTTTTGTTAAAGCATGTTTTGTATAGTGCTTGTTGGGAGAAAGAAAACTGCTGCTTGAAGTAGAATTTATAACAGTGCTAGTAGAAGCTTGTATAGACTGTGCCTAGAACTTTTTCATGCCATGCAAAATGTTATTTTAGTTTTAAAGCCTTCTGGTTATTGAGTAGCATGATTAGCCACAAATAGCTGAGAGTGTTTAATATGTCTTGAAAGATTCATGAGTTGTTCTTGTCATAGTAAAGCATCAATATATGGTATTCTCTTTCGAATGTTTTATTTGGTTGACTTGGCGCATGCTCAAACCATGTTTATGACTACAAACCAGTCACGAATAGCCTCCATGACCACTTAGTTTTTGAACTTGTGATACTGCTTATGTTTTAATTAACGATACTTATGTCACTATGCATGATTATGGCTCTTATGCTCTCTTGATTTGTCGCTCTCAGTCTTTTGCTAGCCTCCACCTGTACTGAGTATGAGCTCTACTCGTGCATCCAAACTCCCTTAAACCAAAGTTTTCCCATTGTGTCCACCATACCTACCTACATGTGGTATTTAAATGCCATTCCAAGCAAATTGCTCATGTGTTACCTTTAAAACCTTCAAAACTACTCCTCCTTTATGTTCCTGTTTTTGCTCATGAGGACGTAAATAGAGAATCTTTATCTCACTTGTTGATTGGATTTCACACCCTGGACTAGTGGTTTCATCCGCTTATCCAAATGATAGAAGAGCTGGTAGCGGGGTGCCCAGCCCCAAATTAATGCAAACAAATTCTCTTCACTCTTTTTGCCCCTGATTTATCACTCAAAGCATAATTGTGTAAACAAAAGAGAAAGAGGGATGACCTTCTACACCAGTTGCGTCCTTCACCATGGGAGCCGCTCTTGTGAATCCAGTTGACTTGTGACGTACTGATTTTCTGTTTACCATTTGTTGACATTAGCATACATCTCCCAAAATATAGACACTCCTCCACGGTATGTGCTTGTTGGCAGGCACCCGAGGATTCGGTTAGCCATGGTTTGTGAAAGATGGATGGGAGGAGTGTCAAAATTTTAATACCTCTGTTTAATAAACTAAAAGCTCTAGCACATGAGTGATCCCTGCTACCCTCTGCGAAGGGCCTTTCTTTTACTTTTTTGTTAATTCTCCATCTTCTAACTTTATGCATAGTTGAGAGAGCATTTTTGCCGTTCTGAGTTCTATGTGCATTTTTCCCATAAGCATCAATAATTACTTCATGATGTGATATTATTTTTTCTAGTCTTCCTCATGAACTTTGAAGGTGTCCTGGCATTTATGTTTTGCCCCACTCTTAAGGACTAGCGAAATATCACTCTGCCATGCTTTCTCTATACCTCAAACAAATGTTTACCTTTCTTTGCATTATTATTAATGATCCTTTATTTGAGTTACTCTTCGTGATGCAAAGTAATTGATATGCTTTATTATTAAAGTTCTATTTATCACAATTGTTTTTGAAGTTCTATAATCTCAGCGTGCATATGCTTTCACATTAGATTGATGAAGTTTATGTCAGTAGCATGCACCTCAGAAATAATTTGTTTTTATCGTTTACCCATGCTTGGGGATGCTTGATACGTCTCCAACGTATCTATAATTTCTGATGCTCCATGATCATATTTTGCCAATTGCTACTTCTTTTCTCCCTTATTTATAGCATTTTTATACGTTTTCCGGGACTGACCTATTAACAAGATGCCAAGTACCAGTTCCCTGTTTTCTACTGTTTTTGGTTGCAGAAAAGTTGTTCCGGAAACATTCTCAGAATTGGACCACACAAAGCCCAAAGTTCCTATTTTCCCCGGAAGCATCCAGAACACCGAACAGGAGTCGAAGATGGGCATCCGAGGGGCCACACCATAGGGTGGCGCGAGTCCCCCTGGCCACGCCACCTATGGGTGTGGGGCCCTTGGAGCTCCACTGCCTTTGCCCTTTCGCCTATTTAATCCCCCCGCATTGGAAACCCTAAGCACCTGATAAAAAATCCCCGAAAAGTTCTGCAGCCGCGTCCCCATCAACCCTAGATCAGGGGGTTCTGAAGTTGTTTACGGCACCCTGCCGGAGAGTAGATCATCACTGGAGGCCTCTCCATCACCATGCCTGCCTCCGGAGTGATGGGTGAATAGTTCATCCTTGGACTACGGGTTCGTAGCTGTAGCTAGATGGTTGTCTTCTCCTCATATGCCTCCATGTTTAGATCTCGTGAGCTGCCTATCATGATCGAGATTGATCTTATGTAACTCTATGTGTTGTATTTGCTGGGATCCGATGAATATTGAACTTATGCCAAGTTGATTATAGTCTTTATTTGCTTATGCTATTTGTGATCTTGCATGCTTTCCGTTGCTAGTGGTTGCTCTGGCCAAGTAGTTGCTAGTGACTCCAAGAGGGAGTATTTATGCTCGATAGTGGGTTCATGCCTCCTCACCACCTTGCTCGAGTGACAGAAACATGAAGGGGGGATGTGCTGTTACCATTAGGGAGAAAACAGCGGTGAGAGTGCCCGCGTGCATAATCATTGCTTACATTACACACTTTGTTTAATGCAGTTATCTGTTGCTTGCAACTTAATACCTAAGGGGGTTCGGATGATAACCTGAGGGTGGATTATTAGTCATAGATGCAGATGGATGTCGGTCTATGTATATTGTTGTAATTCCCGCACTAAATATCATAGTAGTCTTCATGTCATATATGTGCACTACGGTACAACCACTATTTTTCAATTGTACAACTGTAATTTGTTCACCCAACATGCTATCTTTTCTGGAGAGACACCACTAATGAACCTATGAACCCCGGTCCATTTTTCCACACTGTTAAACAAACCACAACTATTTAATACTTTCTTTACTTACTGCAAGCATACATCATTTTCCACACTATACGTCTAATCTTTGTTTTTAGCAAGATCGATGAGATTGACAACCTCACCGTACTGTTGGGACAAAGTATTTTGGTTGTGTTGTGTGCAGGTTCCACGTTGTTGCTGACACCGGTGAAGCGCCAGCACCACCGTCAATGGCATCAACATTCCGAAGGTCCTCCTTCTCCTACTGGATTGATAACCCTGGTTCTTAACTAAGGGGAAAACTTCCTACCGATGTGCTCTTCACACCCTCCTCTTGGGGTTTCCAACAACTTCATCAACTCTGCCACTCAACATATGCGTATGTCAACGAATGGTAATAGAGTTCTTGTCATCTTCAAAACTAAACAAGGTGAGAGCGGTTCCGAATTATTTATATTGGGCACTTATAGCATGCAATTTATATAGTATGACTGTAACATCCCTGATTTTTGGAAAGTGCAAAACTCACTAAAAATTGAAACTTTTTGTTTTGATGTTATGCAAGTCACCAAAAACCAATGAGATGCAAGAAGTAAAAAGGAAACAATACATAACTCAATGAAAATTGAAATTAAGAATCCATTATACCTCTATTCCATAAACCCTAAAAGCATATTCAAAATAAATATTCTTTATTCAAAGAAATTGTTTTCTCTTAGAAAACCTTATTTTATAACATGTTTTAAAATAAAATATTACGTTGAATAATGTTTTATAGCCTTTGAAACCATAGAATTATTACCTCTAACAGTTCATATGCCTCAAAATTAGTTATGAGAATAACAACTATTTATATTGATATCCAAATGTCATTCTAAGTTTTAAACATAAAGTGGTATTCATAAAATGTTTTGATTTGTAAATAACATAAAATAGGTCTTGAAAACAATATTAAATCTTGAGGAGCTTTCTAAATTTTATTTAAGCCACTTTTATATTTATTTAATTTTCTATTTTAAAAATGGACTTAAGTTACTATTAGTAAATCACTGAAATGTTAAGTTTATAAAATTATGAAAGTGAGGTAAAATGAATTTCAAAAATAGTATTTGACATGTTTATTGTCTCTGAAATTTTATTTAATCAAAAACTCATTTTATTATTTTACTAATTTAAAAATATACATTAAAGTACTATTAGTAATTATTTATATTATCAAAAATATAAAAAGTGAAATGTGTTCAAAAGTTTATAAAAATGTTCTAAACAGAGAGATATTAATTTTACATGTTTTTAGAAATTACTTTGAGGTCCTTTGGATTAATAAAACAAAAGATATTAAAAACAGAAATAAAAAAGAAATGAAAAAGGCTGGATGACGTCATGATGACGTCATCGTCATCAAGCCACAGCCGTTGCTGTTTCGGCCGTTTCGGCCATGAGTAAATTCGAGCGATTAAGGGCGTGATTGATTTCCCCCTGACCTCTCCTTATAGCCGCTCCTCTCCTCTCTCTTTACCCCCTGTTTGCCTTCTCAATTGTGCCCCGAGACCACCGTTATTCCTCGCCGGAGTTGGAGACTGCCGTCGGCCGTTTTCGAGCATCCCGACCACCGTAGTTGTTCTCCGCCGCCCCTCTTGGTCCCTCTCTGTTTCCCTTGCGCGATTATTTTTGTCGTAGGAAGCGCCGCGCCAAGCACGTCCGAAGGTCGCCGGAGCAGATCTCGGCTCCGTCCGCGTCGCATCGCCGTTCCAGGAAGCGTGCGTTGTCGTCGTGACCTCCTACACGCTCGCCGTGCATCTCCGCGCCTCTCCGTGCCCTCGCGAAGCCCGGAGAAGCCCTGTATCTCGCCGTCATCGTTTTTCCCGAGCACTGCGCCGCCGCGAGGCCATGTCCGGCCACTTCTCCGGCTACCCGAGGTAACCCTAGCCCCAATCTATCTGTGACCGTTAGATCTAGATCTAGGGGCCCTTTTTAAATCATTTAATCAAACCGGTATCAGCCAATAGGAAACAACCACGTCAGCGCAACCTTATCCGCAGGGAAATTCGATTTTCTCCCGCAATAAAATTAAATGGTTGTTTTACACATTAGTCCCTGCAAATTCAAAACCTCATAACTGTTAAACCACTTGGCCAAATTTGATGAACTTGGAATTTTTGAAATCACCAGAACATGTAGAATCTTTTGGATTTAACCAAATTAAGATTTGACAATTTAAAATATGATCATTTTCAAATATGCTTGTTTGATGAAATTTGACATAATTCAAATTCTGTAAACCCAATTTTCGCAAACTAAATTGTTTTGGGTTCCTTAGAATGTGTACTAACAGATCCATAAGCCCAAAATATTATTTGAACAAGTTTAGAATGGATTTAGAATTATATGGCCATTAGAGCAATTTTGACTTAGTTTAAATTCTATAAATAATTTTAATATGTTTTCTTAAGCAATGTTGCTCCATATGGCAACCTTAATCCATAGAAAACAGTGTCATAGAATTTTGGACACACATGAGCTATACCCATGTATTTTAGGCCAAGTTATCACACACATCTTTCACACCATATTAAAAATGACTTAGGAAATATTTTTGCTTAAGTGGTTCTATGTGTGTATGGCTATTTGAAACCAAGGCTAAGTCCTTAGTGAAGTTTAAACTTATACTTAGCCAACAAATGAACCTAAAAACACTAGTACAAATGTTTCCATCAACTTCTTGTGTCCCCATGCCTTCTTCAAGATTTCACCAAGTTGGGATTTGTGAGAACCATGAAGTGCAATGGAGGACTTAACCATCTACAGATTTTTCAACATGAAGATAGAAGACCAATGAAGGACTTAGCAGAATAACAATTTATTTTTCCCCAAGCATTGACCCAAATGGAAAATCCCAAAGGTTTTAACTTTTTATATCCATTGTTATGAAGTTAGTTGAACCTAGACCTACACTAAACCAAAATGGAAAGACTAACTTAGAGTACTCAAATGTTTTTATGAAAGCAACTAAGTGTTACACTTTGTTATGTGTTACTTTAGTTGAGATAGTGAGATCACCTTGGTGAACTCTTAGAACTTCTTAGATAAATATGTTTTCAATAAAGTTTGATCACTACAGACTCAACCTAGACATCCTTAGTTAACTCTTGGAAACCCCTTAACAAGTGTTGAACAATTAGGGAATGAATATTTCAAACCAAACCTTGACCTTGTCCTAGCCAACTTGGTTAAACCCCTTTTGTTATGTTAGTTGCTTTGCATGTTTTCTTCACTTATTTGTTTGCTTGCTAGTATGCTTGTTTATTTTGTTATTGTGTTTTCAATGAATAGATTGTACGGAGAGCAACGATCTTTTGTGAAGAGAGTGTGATATCTTCACCAACTTCAACAAGGCAAGTAACACACCATCAACTATCCATTATTTTCTATATGCACTAGTTGATTTTGAGTAGTATGCATGATAGGGATTTTAAATAAGTTATATTATGCTACGCTATTATCCTAGTAGTGTGTAGCCATCTCTTTTACCCTTGTTATTTTGATAGCCTTATAACTTAGTAGATGCTATGCAATGTTACACCATAGTGTTACTTGCCAATACATTAAATTGTATTGACTCCCTTGTGGCTGCATATTCCATATTGCAGATGTTTCTGAAGACGAGTGAGGATTTCGTTTAGGATCTCGAGAGTATCGCCAACATGTTTTGCCTGTGGCACATGAAGAAGATGGGCTCAATGTTGTACTATGTCTTCCGTTGTATATCTTTGTTTACTGCTAGTCTTCTAAGACTATGCAAGTTGTAATACTATTTTGTAAAGACTGAATCATGCGACGTAATAGAATTTGATGCATTTGCATGATATTTCATTTTGTACTCTGGTGCTAACAATTGATCCAGGTACTAGCACAATAACACAGGTATTCCATCTTTATTAAAACTTGGGATGCTACAATGATACTCCTCCCCACCTTGCTTTCGCAAACCATGGGTAACCGAATCCTCGGGTGCCTGCCAACAATCTCATACCATGGAGGAGTGCATATTTATTTGCTTAGCCTTCTGATGTTATAATGGTCTAACCAGCTCTTTGCAAAATTAATGACGACCAGATGAAGCATGCAAGTCGGGGTACTTAATTAGTATGGAAGACAACAAACCCAACTACTACTTCCTCATGAGCTAAAACAAGAATACAAAACAAGAATAATTTTGAAAGTTTAAAGGTAGCACATGAGAAATGTAACATCCCAAGTATTAAAACGACCTTAGAATGTTTTGCTTCTTATTAATTTATGTTAATGCATCATGTCATCATAAGCATTGCATGTGGCATGTGTTTAAATTTGAAATTCAATTCAATTTCAAACCAATTGGTTCATACTTGGTATGTTCCAATGTTTTCAAAATAAATCACTAACAGAAACAAATCAATTGCTTCTATAAACTTGAATTTTCACATAATTGACTTGGTTAAGTTTTCAAATAATTCAATTATTGCAAAATTCAAGCAATTGCATTTAAAATTCAAACAGCAACAAATATTTAAAATTTTGAAAAACAAAAGTTGGTGCAACTTGGCATTTGCAATCAGGAACTCATAAAAATTATCACCATAATTTTTAGGGTCCCAAAAACCCTTCTTTTTCCTTCTTTTTTCTTCTCTACAAAAAAAGAAAAGAAAAGAAAAAGGGAGAGGCAGCCAGGCCAGCCAACAGGCCGGCCCAGGCCACCTACGACCCCCAAACCAGGCCCAAGCGCATCCCATCGCTGTCGTCTTCTTCCTTCGTACGGAGACAGAGAAAAGGGAGGGCTCCCCCACCTGCAGCTCCCCACCTGCTCCCTCCTCCCTCTACTTAATCCCCGAAGCCACACCCTAGCCCTAGCCTTCCCCTTCCTCCTTGCCGCCGCCATCCTCCTTCTTCTCCCCTCTCCAATCCCTCTCTGCTGTCCGAATTTCTTTCACCGGAGCAAGCCATGGCCGAAAGTTGAGCTCGCCGCACCGCCGTCTGGTTGCCGCGGAGGGTTGCGGTGAGCGGGAACGGAACCGCACGACCACCCTCTCCATCTCCGCCTCCAAGAACTGCCCCGAGGAGCTACCTCGCGTCGCCACCGTTGCCGTCTTGCCGCCCGTCGCCACCGTCTCCTCCACCTCGAGCCTCTGCTTCCCCTTCAACCGGTGGTGAGCACCACCTCTTCTCCTCCCTCCTTTCTCTCCTCCGCTGGCTGCACGCACACGCGGTGCCCCCCCACATGCCGCAGCACGCTGCAGGGCACACACGAGTGGTGCCGCCCCTGTGGCCGTCGCCGTCGACTGTTGTCCGTCCGCCCTTGTCGTGAAGTTCAGTAACTGAACTTATGGTTCAGTTTCAGTTCCGCGTCGATGCTCACCTCAAAAAGTATTCGCGTACTAGATCTAACACAAGCAGAGCAGCAGGCCAGTGGCGCAGGCCTCACGCGCTAGCCCGGGGGCGCGGGTTCGAGTCCCCCCTCGCGCAATTTTCTTTTCGGTATTTCTCCGCGGGTGCTGGCCCCCCTGTCAGCCACCTTCGGGCACAGTCAGCAGCCACCCTGCCACGCAGGCGCCACCGTGGCCTAGGGCCCCCCTTGTCAGTGACTCTGGCTGGGTCACTGCGAGGTGGATCTGGATCTCAGATCCAGATCTGTTTTCTTTTCACAGTTAAGCCCCTGGCCTCACAGAAAGGTCCTTGTAACTTTTAAAAACGGGCAGAACAGTCCCTGTAATTCAAATGCCCATATCTTGGTCATCCAAACTCCAAATTTGAACAATAAAATATGTATTCCATTCAAAATTCCCTGAATTTTCCAAATATGCCTTTTGTTTGCTGTTTTGACAAATTAAAATTTCAGCAATTTTCTATACTTTATTCATATCGTTTAAAATTGCATAAATCATAACTTGGTCAAATTAAATCCAATTTCAACTTGTAAAATATGATTACAAACCAGAAAATTATAATCTTGTCAAATATGAATTTTATTTAATGTTTTGAGCAAATAAAATTCATGCACCTTTCTATACTTGAATTAACTCATTTAAATTTGTTTAATTCATAACTTGGTCAATTTAGTTCCAAATTCAATTTGTAATACATGTTTTCCAATCACAATTAAATTGTCTACCCAATTATGAAATAATATCAAGGTTTTGCATAAATAAAATTGTCACCATTTTCAATGCTGATTTTAAATCATTTAAAATGCCAAAGCTCATAACTTAATAATTAAAATTCCAAATTTGGCAAATGAAGTATCAAAAAGAAGCTAACGTTGTTTCCTTGCCGTTTTCATCATGCAGCATACATTTAATCCACTTTAACTTAATGTTTACTTGTAGTTCATTAAATCCACTATTAATGCACATGGGCTTTAACCAAATGCAATTCAAATTGCATATGGGTCCATTTAAAAATTGTTTCTTATGTCTAATAGTTTATCTTGATGCACCATTTAAAATGTCATGCATCATCCCATGTTTGTGCATTATGCCATGTTATTGATTGTCGTCTCTCTTCGTGGTTTGTTTGCTTCTTCTCGATTAGACGACAACGTTGAGACAGACGAGGTTCACGATACCACTTCAGAGGAGTTAGCTCAGTACCAGGCTACTGAGTTTGCAGGCAAGTATTCACTCACATGAACCATTGTGTCCGTACCACACTTGATACCGATACTTTCCGTTGTCTATTCTGCTAGCCTTATGATTCGTTGCTTGTGTTCCGATCCTATCACATGTTATCCTGTAATCCCTGATATATCCTCACCTCTACACCTATAACCCTGTTGCCTGTTGCCTGTGTCTTACTAGCATGCTTAGGGTTGTTTGTGCTCGAGTCTGATGTCCGTTATTTCTTTAACCATATTTATTATGTTCTGGGGGCTCGATGTTCTAAACAACAACCTGTTAATGTTTGAGGTAGTGCTAATTTGATGATAAGGCACCGGCAGGAGGCCGGGTATGGTTTTGAGGCCTGCTAGTGTCGAACTCAGGAAAAGTTCTTGTCCTCTAATCCATGATGAGCGCGCTAACCGCATGTGGGAAGCGTGTATGGGCGCCCCCCGCAATTCTGATTCGATTCGCATCTCGTCCAAATCGCCACACTTAGTTCGGGCTTTCCATTTGATGCACGCATATGCAGGTACGAACCCTTGGCGCCAGGGTGGAACTTTTGTAGTCGGCATTTAGGGCGGCGTGGTCTTCCAGTGCTATGAGGGTCCCCTTTTCTACGTGGGGGCTCGATTAGCCGCGCACGCACAGCACATGGTTCTTTGGGCTTGATGCGAAGAAGAGTTGGGTTGTGTTGAGTGGCCTGCTTGGTGGGTTTGATCCCCGCCTGGCGGGTTATTCTTACGTGTACGGCCAAATTGGTGCATCCCTGCAGGGTTAAATCTTCTCGAGAAGCCGTGTTGTCCGCGGTTATGGATGACTTGGTGATAGGGCTGGCTAACAAGGATTAGACAACTTACACCTAATTAATAATAATTTGACTAGTAATAGGCATATTGACACAATAACCTGAACCTTCATTAATCCAACTGTGTGGGTTATCCTCGGATTGCTTCTTTGGATAAGGGGCGAGATCCAGGATGGGTTTGTTTGAGGTTAGTGGTAGTTGGCTCCGATGCGCTATCTTATCCCTTTCTTTTAGCCGGATGTTGTAGCGTGTCTCTGTAGTTGGTTATTCCAGCCCGTTGCCGCACCTTTGTATCACCTATCTTCCGTTGAACCCAAAGCATCTGTACTAGGTGTTGTCGGCTACACTTTGGTATCTTGTGCGTCTTGCTTGCCAGTACTCGTCCGTACTGACCCCTTTGGGGCTGCTGGTTCTGCAGACTATGTTTCCGAGGATCCCCATGGTGGCTACTACGTGGAGTATGACGAGGCTGCTGACGAGTAGATAGCGGACCCGGGCAGGATCCGAGACTTCGTGGATGGGCTCCGTTCTTTTCGTTTCCGGCCTCTTAGGCCTATTTGGATCTTGTCTGTACTCAGACACTTTGGATGCTTCCGCTGTGATGTAATGATGACTTGTTGGGCCATGTGTCCTCTGCATGACTGTATTTGCTATCTCTGCTCTAGTGAGAGCTTTTGCCACTTATTTCTATTTCTTTGTGTCTTAGAGATTTGTTGTGGTATCACTTGTTCAAATGCCGTTGACGTACCATGTGTGTATGTTATGAAGTACGTCAATGGAAGTATTCGGATTCCTATTGTTGGCCTACTCATATTGAGATGCGGGTGCAGGTAGGCCCCGCAAGCCAATTATCTACTATTTAGCGGGCTGTGTGTATCCTCTAGAAGTCCGGGTGCGACAAATGGTATCAGAGCCTGTCTGCCTGTAGGATCCCTTTTACTGGTCGCAGTTGAGTCTAGAAACTATTTTGTAGCTATATAGGAAAAATGAAACGTGAGAGTAGGAATTCTGTTCTTTTATTTCTTTCCCCACCCACCCTCCCTTTTATGGTAAGGAAGTGCAACGTTGTTTTCTCTTCTCATCTAAACTTTCAAGTTAGGATTTCACGTATCCTGGTTTCTCTAGGATGGTTATATCTACTAGACCATAGGAATGGAGGTGGTTGTGACATGATTTTCATGTTGCCTACTCACTATTGAGAACGGAGGCACATAAGCCCCGGAAGCAGATCCTCTATTCCTTAAGCAGTAGATATTGATCCTCTAGAAGCCCGGATGGGTTTTCCGTAGTACCTCAGGAGTTTTTGGTCTCGTGTTTCCCAAATGTTGCTTCGATGTCCTGTTCTTCTCAAGATCCTTTTCGTCCGTTGGAACCTTGTTGTTGCTTGCCACTTTAGTTCTTCTACCGGCTAATCAAAGTTTCCCTGATCATCTGCAGATGGATCTCAGGTTCTACCCGCAGGTGGTTCGTATGACTCGTTGTGAGAGCACTACCGGTTATCCGGAGATGCTGAGAGACATGGTAACTTTTCTGGGATTCCGTTGGGCACCAGAGTACCAGGTCTACGAGCAGCAGCGAGAGTTTGAGCAGACCTACTACCAGGCTATCGTCTACATTCTGTCAGATGATGGCATGAGCGTAGTCCACCGCTACGAGGCAGTGGGTTCCACAGTGGATATGGTTGTGCAGCAGGCAGCTTATGTGAGCCTCACCGTCCTTCGTGCTGACTACTGGGGATTTGACGATTCTATTTATCGCCACATTCCCCGTGGTTACATCACTTCGGAGGGAGCTCACTTCACTCTCTACGACAACTTGGATGTTTACGAGCATGATAACTCTAGGCTGCACACCACCGCTCAGTTTGTGAGACACAATGACGCAGTTGCCCGCAAACTATCTCAGGAGTTGGCTTCAGTCAGAGAGCAGCTTTACCTTGCTTTGACTCGTCTGGCGACTTACACCACAGACTTTGTTGGAGACGAGCGCTTTGCATGTTTCGATCAGCCAGTTGGGCGTCGTCTGCCAGATGCTGGAGGTTACGAGCCGATCAGAGGTCCACTCCTTAACCTTGGTGTTGGTTACACTGGGATTCCCCGCTTTGGAGCATAGGGAGTCGACGCTATGTACTTCACCACGCCTAGAGTCGGTCTCAGACCACGTCAGATCTACGTGGATCGGCGTTCCACCTACTTTCGTGGGCGTACTCCTCACCGTACTTCTCGCCATACTCCTCGCCGCCGTCCCGCGTGATGAGCATGGGAGTACCGATGTATCCATTCTTATCTATGTTTAGTTATCCTTTGGTATTCGAACCATTTATGGTGTGTTGGATATTCTGATGTACTTGAACATGTGATGGTGTACCTTTTGGTTATCTATTCTTGCGTCAGAGTAATCTCTCTTTCGGTTGCCAAGTCTATCCTTTTCTATTGTTGTGCTAAAATGCATTTCCATTCAGGATGCCGCCAACAAGGAACACCACGCCTAAGCCACCGCCGATCACGGAGCTGTTGACTCAGATGACCCAAGTCATGACGCAGATGGCTCAGTTTCAGGCTAATCAGCAAATCAACCAGACAGATCCACGAGTGAGCATCAAGGAGTTTCTCAATCTGGGTCCGAGAGCTTTCGTGGCCACACGCGAGCCCCTAGACGCTGATGACTGGATCCGTGAGATAGCCAAGGCTCTGGATATTGCACACATAGCTGAAGAAGACAAGGTCAAGTATGCCTCCTATCTGCTGAAGGGTCAGGCAGCTTCTTGGTGGGAAAACTTCCAGGCCATGAGAACTGGCATGCCAGTCACGTGGGATCGTTTCAAGGAAACCTTCCTGAAACACCACATTCCAGATGGTCTCATGGAAAGAATGCGTGAAGAGTTTTGCTCTCTCAAGCAGGGCAAGTTGGACGTCATCGGGTATCAGAGTGAGTTCAATCGCCTCGCTCGATACGCTGGAGATGAGGTGTCCACTGAAGCTAAAAGATGGCAAGGTTCCGCAGAGGCTTTAACCCGGAACTCAAGTATGCCCTCACCAATGTCAAGGCCGACAGCTTCGAGGATCTCGTTAACACCGCGCTTAATGAAGAAAATGGGCGCAAGAAGTTCGAGGAGTCTCGCAAGCACTCGCGTGAGGGTGGTTCCTCCTCCAACATGACCACCCCTCCGCAGAAGCGCTGCATCTAGGTACCAAATGGTGCTGTCACTCGGGCTCCATATGCCCAAACTTCTCCAGGCTTCGCTCCCCGCCCAACCAACCCTGCTCAGCTGCATGATCCAAGGGCTTCGATGGGGAAGCCAAGGCCAGGGCCTCCTCGTGTCGTCACATGCTACAAGTGCAAGCAGACGGGACACTACGCCGACAAGTGCACGCAGAGGCAGCTACCTCCACCACCACCTCGTCCTAACACAAACCAGGCAATGGTGCGCGCTCCCCCCGCCTAAGGCCTTCAACTCCAACAACAGGCCTGTCGGGAGGACCGCAAGGGTGAATCATGTCAAGATCGACAAAGCTGAGGAAGCTCCTGACGTCATTCTCAGTACATTTCCCGTAAACTCTATTCCAGCTAAAGTGTTGTTTGATACCGGAGAATCACATTCTTTCGTGTCAAAGATCTTTGCTACAACAATTAAACTCCCTTTTGTTGGTTTGGGTTCCCCGCTAGTGGTCAGCTCCCGTGGAGCAACTATGCAAACTTCAAAGATCAGTCACAAAAATCAAATTCTAATTGGAGGCCACATATTCCTTGCTTCTCTCATACTGCTTGGCAATTCTGACATTGATGTCATTCTTGGTATGGATTGGCTGAAGGCCAATAAAGCAAGAATTGACTGTGCTCAAAAGTCAATAACTCTGTTCCACCCTTCTGGCCCAGATAATCTATTCTCCACATGAATCAAGTTCCATTCAGCTATGCACCCTCAATGCAAATCCTCTAGCTTCACTTGAAAATGTTCCGGTGGTTTGCGACTTCCCTGACGTCTTTCCAGAAGAGTTGCCAGGAATGCCTCCAGACAGAGCTGTTGAGTTCGTGATCGAACTTAAACCAGGTACTGCTCCAATCTCTAAGCATCCCTACAAGATAGGAACTCCCGAGCTGAAGTTGTTGAAGGAACAAATTGATATGTACATGGAAAAAGGTTACATTCAACCTAGTTCTTCGTCTTGGGGATGCCCAACTCTGTTCGTTACGAAGAAGGATCAAACAAAGAGACTCGTTGTTGACTATCGTCCTCTTAACGAGAAGACCATCAAAAATAAGTATCCAATTCCTCGCATCGATGATCTTTTTGATCAACTTGCTGGAGCCTCTATATTCTCCAAGTTGGACTTGAGAATGGGTTACCATCAAATAAAGATCAGAAAAGAGGATATTCCAAAGACAGCCTTCACCACTCGCTACGGTCTATATGAATTCACCGTCATGTCCTTTGGTCTCACCAATGCACCGGCGACCTTCTCTCGACTCATGAATTCTATCTTCCATGAATACCTCGACAAGTTCGTTGTGGTATATCTTGATGATATTCTTGTCTACTCAAAATCCGAGGAAGGGCATGAAGAACATCTTCGTCTCACTCTCATGAAGCTTCACGAGCATCGTCTCTATGCCAAGTTCTCCAAATGTGAGTTTTGGATTTCCGAAGTCGTTTATCTTGGTCATGTCATCTCTGCCAAGGGCATAGCCATTGATCCAGAAAAGGTTAAATCAATTGTTGATTGGAAACCTCCAAAGACGGTGAAGCAAGTAAGAAGTTTTCTTGGCTTGGCTAGCTATTGCCGTCGCTTCGTCCCAAACTTCTCCAAGATTGCCAAACCTCTCACTGACCTCACAAAGAAGGACAAGAAGTTCGTCTGGTCTCCACAATGTGATGAAAGCTTCAATCTCCTGAAGACTAAACTCACTTCTACACCAGTTCTGGTTGGCCCAGATCCTTCCAAACCTTTCCAAATATTCTGTGATGCTTCTCTCCAAGGTCTAGGTGCAGTTCTCATGCAAGAACGTCAAGTTGTGGCTTATGCTTCACGTCAGTAGAACACACATGAGATCAATTATCCCACTCATGACCTTGAACTCGCAGCAGTTGTGTTTGCCCTCAAGAAATGGAGACGATACTTGTTGGGTAATCGCACTGAAATCTTTTCCGATCATAAGAGTCTGAAGTACATCTTCACTCAACCATATCTAAACCTAATACAAAGGAGATGGATTGAAAAGATCAAAGACTTTGATCTTACCATTTCTTACACTCCAGGCAAGGCTAATGTTATGGCCGATGCTCTCAGTCGCAAGTCGTATTGCAATAATCTCATGATCATGGAAAGCCAATCTCCTCTTCAGGAAGAATTCCAAAAACTTAATCTTGGTCTTGTTCCTCAAGGCTATCTTGCAAACTTGACAACCAGTCCAACTCTCGAGGACAAGATTCGTGCTGAACAACTTCGTGATGCTGAAATCAAGAAGATTGTAGAGCACATCAAAGCAGGCAATGAGAAATTTGAGTGTTTCTCAATTGATGACAAGGGAACTGTGTTATTCGAAGGACGCATTGCAGTTCCTCAAATTTAAAGTCTCAAAAATGTCATTCTCAAGGAGTCTCATGAAACTCCTCTCTCCATACACCCTGGAAGTACAAAGATGTACCAGGATCTCAAGACACTATATTGGTGGCCTAGCATGAAACGTGAAATTGCTCAATACGTTTCTGAATGCGACGTCTGTCAACGTGTCAAGGCAGTTCATCAGAAAACAGCCGGTCTTCTCCAACCTCTGAAAATCCCAGAATGGAAGTGGGACATGATTGAAATGGACTTCGTCACTGGTTTTCCAAAGTCCAAGAGGGGCAACGATGCAATCTTCGTTGTCATTGATCGACTCACTAAAGTCGCTCACTTCTTTCCTGTCAAAGAGACAATCTCACCTAGTCAGTTAGCAGAGCTCTACACAGCAAATATTGTTCCTCTTCATGGTGTTCCGCTAGAAATAAGCTCAGACCGTGGAAGCATCTTCACTTCTCATTTCTGGAAAAGCTTTCAAGAAGCCTTGGGCACCAAGCTTCTGTTCAGCACAGCCTATCATCCTCAGTCTCAAGGGCAAGTCGAAAGAGTCAATCAGATTCTCGATTATATGCTCAGAGCATGTGGTCTCTCTTTTGGCATGAAATGGGAGGAATGTCTTCCATATGCTGAATTCTCCTACAACAACAGCTTCCAGGCAAGTCTAGGCATGGCACCATTCGAGGCTCTCTATGGCCGCAGATGCAGGAGTCCAATCAATTGGTCTGGAGCTGGTGAACGTTCACTCTTAGGCCCTGACATTGTTAAGGAGGCCGAAGATAAAGTTCGCATCATTCGTGACAATCTGAAGATTGCTCAGTCTCGTCAGAAAAGCTACTATGACAGCAAACACAGGGACATGGTCTATGCAGCTGGAGACAAAGCATATCTCCGTGTTACTCCCCTCAGAGGCACTCATCGTTTTGGTGTCAAAGGAAAGCTTGCACCAAGATATATTGGTCCCTTCAACATTCTCTCAAGGCGTGCAGAAAATGCCTATCGTCTTGAACTTCCAGAAAAGCTATCCAAGGTGCACGATGTCTTTCACGTCTCACAGCTCAAGAGGTGCTTCAAAGATCCAGGTCATGCAGTTGATCATGATTCCATTGAACTGCAAGAAGACCTCTCTTATGAAGAGCACCCTATTTGCATTCTCGATGAGACCGAGCGCAAAACTCGCAACAAGAGCACCAAGTTCTTAAAAGTGCAGTGGTCTCATCATTCCGACAAAGAGGCAACATGGGACACCGAAGAGGATCTTCGCAAGAAGTATCCAGACCTTTTCTCTTCTCAGTAGGAATCTCGGGGCGCGATTCCTTCAAGGGGGGGCGTTTTGTAATCCCAAGTATGAAAACAACCTTAGAATGTTTTGCTTCTTGTTAATTTATGTTAATGCATCATGTCATCATAAGCATTGCATGTGGCATGTGTTTCAATTTGAAATTCAATTCAATTTCAAACCAATTGGTTCATACTTGGTATGTTCCAATGTTCTCAAAATAAATCACTAACAGAAACAAATCAATTGCTTCCATAAACTTGAATTTTCACATAATTGACTTGGTTAAGTTTTCAAATAATTCAATTATTGCAAAATTCAAGCAATTGCATTTAAAATTCAAACATCAACAAATATTTAAATTTTTGAAAAACAAAAGTTGGTGCAACTGGGCATTTGCAATCAGGAACTCATAAAAATTATCACCATAATTTTTAGGGTCCCAAAACCCCCTTCTTTTTCCTTCTCTTTTCTTCTCTACAAAAAAAAGGGGGGGAGGCAGCCAGGGCAGCCAACAGGCCGGCCCAGGCCACCTACGACCCCCAAACCAGGCCCAAGCGCATCCCATCACTGTCGTCTTCTTCCTTCGTACGGAGACAGAGAAAAGGGAGGGCTCCCCCACCTGCTCCCTTCTCCCTCTACTTAATCCCCGAAGCCACAACCTAGCCCTAGCCTTCCCCTTCCTCCTTGCCGCCGCCATCCTCCTTCTTCTCCCCTCTCTGATCCCTCTCCGCTGTCCGAATTTCTTTCACCGGAGCAAGCCATGGCCGAAAGTTGAGCTCGTTGCACCGTCGTCTGGTTGCCGCGGAGGGTTGCGGTGAGCGGGAACGGAACCGCACGACCACCCTCTCCATCTCCACCTCCAAGAACTTTCCTGAGGAGCTACCTCGCGTCGCCACCGTCGCCGTCTTGCCGCCCGTCGCCACCGTCTCCTCCACCTCGAGCCTCTGCTTCCCCTTCAACCGGTGGTGAGCACCACCTCTTCTCCTCCCTCCTTTCTCTCCTCCGCTGGCTGCACGCACACGCGGTGCCCCGCACATGCCGCAACACGC
This sequence comes from Alopecurus myosuroides, assembly GCA_028641055.1. Classification (NCBI taxonomy): domain Eukaryota; kingdom Viridiplantae; phylum Streptophyta; class Magnoliopsida; order Poales; family Poaceae; genus Alopecurus; species Alopecurus myosuroides. The sequence continues at coordinate 344,217,890 of CM054058.1, forward strand.
TGCAGGGCACACACGAGTGGCGCCGCCCCTGTGGCCGTCGCCGTCGACTGTTGTCCGTCCGCCCTCCTCGTGAAGTTCAGTAACTGAACTTATGGTCCAGTTTCAGTTCCGCGTGGATGCTCACCTCAAAAAGTATTCGCGTACTAGATCTAACACAAGCAGAGCAGCAGCCCAGCGGCGCAGGCCTCACGCGCGTGAGCCCGGGGGCGCGGGTTTGAGTCCCCCCTCGCGCAATTTTCTTTTCGGTATTTCTCCGCGGGTGCTGGCCCCGCCTGTCAGCCACCTTCGGGCACAGTCAGCAGCCACCCTTCCACGCATGCGCCACCGTGGCCTAGGGCCCCCTTTGTCAGTGACTCTGGCTGGGTCACTACGAGGTGGATCTGGATCTATCCAGATCTGTTTTCTTTTCACAGTTAAGCCCGTGGCCTCACAGAAAGGTCCTTGTAACTTCTAAAAACTAGCAGAACAGTCCCTGTAATTCAAATGCCCATATCTTTGTCATCCAAACTCCAAATTTGAACAATAAAATATGTATTCCATTCAAAATTCCCTGAATTTTCCAAATATGCCTTTTGTTTGCTGTTTTGACAAACTAAAATTTAAGCAATTTTCTATACTTTATTCATATCATTTAAAATTGCATAAATCATAACTTGGTCAAATTAAATCCAATTTCAACTTGTAAAATATGATTACAAACCAGAAAATTATAATCTTGTCAAATATGGATTTTATTTAATGTTTTGAGCAAATAAAATTCATGCACCTTTCTATACTTGAATTAACTCATTTAAATTTGTTTAATTCATAACTTGGTCAATTTAGTTCCAAATTCAATTTGTAATACATGTTTTCCAATCACAATTAAATTGTCTACCCAATTATGAAATAATATCAAGGTTTTGCATAAATAAAATTGTCACCATTTTCAATGCTGATTTTAAATCATTTAAAATGCCAAAGCTCATAACTTAATAATTAAAATTCCAAATTTGGCAAATGAAGTATCAAAAAGAAGCTAAAGTTGTTTCCTTGCCGTTTTCATCATGCAGCATGCATTTAATCCACTTTAACTTAATGTTTACTTGTAGTTCATTAAATCCACTATTAATGCACATGGGCTTTTACCAAATGCAATTCAAATTGCATATGGGTCCATTTAAAAATTGTTTCTTATGTCTAATAGTTTATCTTGATGCACCATTTAAAATGGCATGCATCATCCCATGTTTGTGCATTATGCCATGTTATTGATTGTCATCTATCTTCGTGGTTTGTTTGCTTCTTGTCGATTAGACGACGACGTTGAGACAGACGAGGTTCACGATACCACTTCAGAGGAGTTAGCTCAGTACCAGGCTACTGAGTTTGCAGGCAAGTATTCACTCACATGAACCATTGTGTCCGTACCACACTTGATACCGATACTTTCCGTTGTCTATTCTGCTAGCCTTATGATTCGTTGCTTGTGTTCCGATCCTATCACATGTTATCCTGTAATCCCTGATATAGCCTCACCTCTACACCTATAACCCTGTTGCCTGTTGCCTGTGTCTTACTAGCATGCTTAGGGTTGTTTGTGCTCGAGTCTGATGTCCGTTATTTCTTTAACCATATTTATTATGTTCTGGGGGCTCGATGTTCTAAACAACAACCTGTTAATGTTTGAGGTAGTGCTAATTTGATGATAAGGCACCGGCAGGAGGCCGGTTATGGTTTTGAGGCCTGCTAGTGTCGAACTCAGGAAAAGTTCTTGTCCTCTAATCCATGATGAGCGCGCTAACCGCATGTGGGAAGCGTGTATGGGCGCCCCCCGCAATTCTGATTCAATTCGCATCTCGTCCAAATCGCCACACTTAGTTCGGGCTTTCCATTTGATGCACGCATATGCAGGTACGAACCCTTGGCGCCAGGGTGGAACTTTTGTAGTCGGCATTTAGGGCGGCGTGGTCTTCCAGTGCTATGAGGGTCCCCCTTTTCTTCGTGGGGGCTCGATTAGCCGCGCACGCACAGCACGTGGTTCTTTGGGCTTGATGCGAAGAAGAGTTGGGTTGTGTTGAGTGGCCTGCTTGGTGGGTTTGATCCCCGCCTGGCGGGTTATTCTTACGTGTACGGCCAAATTGGTGCATCCCTGCAGGGTTAAATCTTCTCGAGAAGCCGTGTTGTCCGCGGTTATGGATGACTTGGTGATAGGGCTGGCTAACAAGGATTAGACAACTTACACCTAATTAATAATAATTTGACTAGTAATAGCCATATTGACACAATAACCTGAACCTTCATTAATCCAACTGTGTGGGTTATCCTCGGATTGCTTCTTTGGATAAGGGGCGAGATCCAGGATGGGTTTGTTTGAGGTTAGTGGTAGTTGGCTCCGATGCGCTATCTTATCCCTTTCTTTTAGCCGGATGTTGTAGCGTGTCTCTGTAGTTGGTTATTGCAGCCCGTTGCCGCACCTTTGTATCACCTATCTTCCTTTGAACCCAAAGCATCTGTACTTGGTGTTGTCGGGTACACTTTGGTATCTTGTGCGTCTTGCTTGCCAGTACTCGTCCGTACTGAGCCCTTTGGGGTTGCTGGTTCTGCAGACTACGTTTCCGAGGATCCCCATGGTGGCTACTACGTGGAGTATGACGAGGCTGCTGACGAGTAGATAGCGGACCCGGGCAGGATCCGAGACTTCGTTGATGGGCTCCGTTCTTTTCGTTTCCGGCCTCTTAGGCCTATTTGGATCTTGTCTGTACTCAGACACTTTGGATGCTTCCGCTGTGATGTAATGATGACTTGTTGGGACATGTGTCCTCTGCATGACTGTATTTGCTATCTCTGCTCTAGTGAGAGCTTTTGCCACTTATTTCTATTTCTTTGTGTCTTAGAGATTTGTTGTGGTATCACTTGTTCAAATGCCGTTGACGTACCATGTGTGTATGTTATGAAGTATGCCAATGGAAGTATTCGGATTCCTATTGGATGGTTTCACAGACGATGAACAGTAGAGGATGGTTGTCACACGTTTACGTGTTGGCCTACTCATATTGAGATGCGGGTGCAGGTTGGCCCCGCAAGCCAATTATCTACTATTTAGCGGGCTATGTGTATCCTCTAGAAGTCCGGGTGCGACAAGAAATTTACTTGGAGTGGCGGTTAAATACCACATGTAGGTATGTATTACGGATACATTTGAAAAAATTTGGTTTTTGGGAGTTGGATGCACGATTAGAGGTGATTCTCAATACAGATGGAGGCTAGCAAAAGACTGGGATCAACAAATTAAGAGAGCAATAATGTCCATAATCATGCATAGCGACAAAAACATTATTAATCAAAGCATAAATGGTATTACAAGTCAAAAACTAAATGATCATAGAGGCTATAGGTGACTGGTTTTTAGTCATAAACATGGTTTAAGCATGCGCCAAGTCAACCAAATAAAGCATTCGAAGGAGAATACCACAATATTATGCTTCAATGTGATAAAAACAACTCATGATTCTTTTAATGGCAGATTAAGCACTCTCAGCTATTTGAGACAAGTCATGCTAATATAATAAATACTAAGTATATAATTAAAATAACATCCAACATGACATGAAAATTTCTAGCCACAGTCTATACGAGCTTCTTTTTGCACCATTATAAGCACGAAAATTGTACTACTACTTTCCAAAACCAATAATTTTATAATAAACAAAAACTCTCCAAGAGATATAGCAATGAAAAAAGAGAGAACTCCTGCTACTCTAATAGAACTAACATCTCTGGATAAGAGATGCATGAAAAACAAGAGCTAAAAGGATTCGCAACAGCTGAAAGAAAAACTAAGAATACGAGCATGATAGAAAACGAGTATTCATATGAAAAAGCGCAACATGTCTCTCTCCCACACAAAAATGTTGGGTTCCAACTATGTTTATTGCAGCAAGGAAAACAAAATAAAAAACATATGCTCCAAGTAAAGTGCATATGATGTGACCGAATAAAAATATAGTTCCACTAGAAGTGACCTGATAAGTTGTTGATGAAAAGCTTAGCCGCTTGAGTCTTGTTGGAATTTTCTGGAATGAACCACGGGGGCATCCCCAAGCTTTGGCTTTTCACTCTTCTTTATCACATTATATCACCCTCTTCTGTTAACCCTTGAAAACTTCCTTCAAACCAAACTCAAAGTAATTCTCATTACAGGGTTAGTGCACAATCAAAGACTCACATGTTCTCCTTGGTCACAAGCATTATTAATATTTTTTAAACATTATCTATAGCCACTGATATTTTGTGGAGCAAAGAAACCCACTCAACATAGTAAAAGAGAGAATGCAAGTAAAAAGGCAGAATCTGTCAAAACCAGAACAGTCTGTAAAGACGAATTTTTTCGGGGCACTTACGTTGCTCAAATCGAAAAACGCAGAACTAGAAGAAGTTTCGGAAATAGCTGAGTATTAAGAACAAACATTTTTAGGTCATTTTGATTTTTATATGATTTTATACAAATTTAATAGTGGACACCAGAAATCTGTTTCCTGCGCAGAAATCCAAATCTAACTTCAATTTTCACTAGAGACTTTACTTGGCACAACAAATGCGTGAAAATAAAGATACAAAGGAGTTTCTACAGAAGTAAACAACACCTTGACTCAAACAAAACAGAATAAAACATTGCAAAAATAAAACCATGGGTTATGTCCCAAGAAGTGCTTTTCTTTAACGCCTTTTAGCTAGTCCCGGAAAACTAGAATAAAATATTTTCAAGTGACGAAGCATCCAATTTGAGACAAAAAACCTCCTCAACAATGCATTGTATTTTATCTATATAAGTTTCATATGCCCCGTTCTCAACACTTTTAGGTTTACTACCTTCATCAAATGGGTTTTCAGGAACAATCCAATGAAAATTCTTCTCTAAAGCTTCATGCATTACTACTAGTTTAAAGATTCATCAAATTGGTATTTTGATTTTCTCCTTGTTTTTAGGTTCAGTTTTGTCTAGTTTTTTCAAGAGAACAGTTAACATCTACACATGAGCCTAGCACCTTAAAATGATCAAAGACTTTCCTAGCTGCTGTAACATCCAAATTTTTGGAAGACAGGAAAACTTGTTTTCAATAACCCAAAAATCAGGGCCAACAAAAACTTTTTAGCATGTTTGGCTAATGCTTGTGTTTCTTTTCTGTTTGCTTGTTGATTGTGTTTTTGTTTGTGTTTGTTAACAACTGACATTAAAAACCAATGATCATAACTTTCTTAAAAACACAACCCTTGTGATCAAGTCATGACAATAAAGCTTATCATCTTCATCCATTACACTCTTTTGGCAAAAACCTTTTGGAAAATGTTTTGATTTGAGAAGAAACCCAAAGGCCAAGTTTTGAGAAAACAAAAGATAATTTCCAAAACTATATAAAAAGTATTTTGGGGATAGTCATCTCCAACATGTTTTCAACCAAGATGTTTTTGCAAGTATTTCAAAAACTCCTTCTCACTTCCTTCTTTTGCAAAAACAATAAGAGGGGACTATGTTACCCCTGTGTTTACCTCAATTATATTCTTATGGGAAATAACAACTTTTGAGCTGAACCTCTTTAGAAAATCCTCTTGTCATGGTATGTCTTGATCACTACCACAAATTAACACTTGATAAAAACACCTGGAAATTAAATTGAAGAACTCAGTTGTTTGAGTGATCTTGTGTGTCTTATTATTTTATCTGCTTGTTGGGTGATCTTATCTTGTGTTTGCTTTGAAGTATTTATTTCTGTTTTTTGTTTAATGTGTGCTGTTCTAATAAAATAAAAACTATTAATAACAAGATCAAGCATCTATATCATATTCCATCACATGCTCATATCATCTTCTGTTTTCTTACAAATCTCCATCTTTGGAGACATGCTTCTACGATAAATCTTGAACTAATCATCAATGCACCATCATACACCTCATTTTATATATCTATTCTATCTATCCAAGTTTTTATTTTGGATATTGAAACCCTTTGGTATCATCTTTCAAAGTCCTTAAGAAGGCATCCCTAAATAATGATCATATCTCCTTTATTATGAAGCACTTTGCCCTTATTACTCCAAACCACTCCTCTTTGTTTTCAGGACCTATGAACCTACCCTTGTCATCTCCATTACCTATACATCACCTCCATATGGTCCACTTATTTTCCGATGGCCATTTAATTATTTATCTCTCATGGTTTTTAAACTATTAAATAAACTCCTGTTTTCACCCCTCTTCCACTTGGTGCCTCAAATATTTTCAAAAGAGTTATTTATTAAAAATCACTTTTGAGATCTATATCATGTACTCTCCCCTACCAACTCAGAAATATTTGTTTTAAAAGCATTTTACTATTTATTATTTTCCATTCTCCAAAAGGACAGAAATGGACTTTAAAATATTTTGTGAATAAAAGTATTTCCTAAAATCTTGGAAAATTACCCAACATGCCTATGGTCATGTGGTACTTATTTATAGAAAAACATTTGGAAGTTGTGTTGAAAATTTTGGATAAAACATTTAAAAACAGTTTCTTCCCTTTTTGAAATTCCAAAATTTTGTGAAACAAATATTTTTCACAACTCCTGAGGCCACCATCCCTAGACTCCATTTTTCATCCTCTATCCATTGGACACCATTTCTCACATATGTTCTACTCAAATTTTTGGTGAAAACAATCAAAAACCACTGCTGGTTATTCTGGACATGGTTGAGTTCTTGCATGTCCTGGCCAATAATTGGACTCCCTATACCTCTCTCTTGTTCTGAGGGGTAGAAAACATCTCTCCTAACCTCCTAGACATGGTCTAGATGATCCAACACCTCTCTCCCTCTCTCTAACTCAGCCATCTACATGAAGACAAGGATGGTGATCACCACCCCATTTTTTCTACTCCACTGCCTCAGACCATTCCAGGCAAATCCCTTGCGCCACAATGCTCCTAGTGCAGCATGTGAGCTCCCTGGAAGAGCCCTCCCCCTCTCCTTGTCTCTTTCCCCCTCCGCCATGAGCTGGCCATGGTGCCCAGAGCACCCTCACCACGTCGCTCGTGTTCCAACACCTGGGAAGCATGCCGATCCTCATGGCCTCGTCACTCACTTTCACGAGCCTCCCAGGAACACAGCAGTGCCTTCCATTCCTCCCCTCGCGCTCTCCTTCCTCCTCTGATTCCCGTCGAATACCTGCGACTCCGCACAAGTCCACCCACCTCCTGCCCTCCTCGCTCCCTCTTGAGCTCTCTAATCTCTTGCTGGAGGATCACCTGGGCATGCTACACTCACCAGAAAGCAATGTATCCTTCCTTGATGCCCCCAACCGAGCCGCCATGGCCACCGTGCGAGCATGCGCACGAGCTCCGACGCCAGGAAGATCAGAGACACCCCCTGGCTCTTCATCGTGCCCCCTAGCCCAATCTCGTCCTCAATCGAGTCCCGGAGCAAAAGGCCCTCTCTGTTACTCGTTCCCCCGTGGAGATCGAGCTCGGGACACCGCCGGCGAGTCCCTCCCCGAGCCGTCGACTCGAGCCACCCCCGGTCGTGCCGTTTCCTTCCCTACGTTCCTTGAGTTCCCTAAAAACTCGTGCCCCTGTCAATTTGATCTTTGGTTCCTTGTAGGGCTGCCGCCATCGTTGACTTGGAGCTCCTTCCCATGGCGTTCATGGCAAGGCGCGCCTCGGTGTTTTCCGACTTGCGTGCGTGCTCGCACTCGATGGGCGATGCTCCCCGGAGCCTTTTGGCGCTGCTCGCTCTTCCATGCGGCCACGGACGTCAGAGGCGGCGAGCCCGCGTCTCCTCAGCGGCTGCCGGAGCGGACACCACCGTGTTCTCTAGTCATCGCCGGCTGGTGCGGACGAGACCCCCTCTCAGCCGTCGGATCCGCATCCGACGCGCCGTTTTGAACCATGGACGGATCTAACCTCAGCTGTCGATGGCTGATCAAACGGTGTCTTACCGTTTCGCCGCGCGTGCACTGGCCAGCGGGCCGGCCTGCCCCTGTGCGACCCGTTACCCTTCAGATCTGGCCCATTGCCATTTTTTTCGGCAGGTTGAAATTCTTTTCCAACAGATCTGTTTTCTGGCTGTTTGCTTTAATTCGAAATAAAAATGTTATCCAGTGAATCTTGCCAAACTAAAAATCACAGTACCAGACCTACAAATTCTTAACCACAGCCAACTTGTAGATCTAAGTTTTGTGCAATATTTTAGGAGAACTAATATAAATGGTAGAGGTACTATGTTTCACCATTTAATCCATAACTTGAGTTTTAAGTATCCAAATCATGAAAACTCAACTCTTCTGAGTAGCTCTTGTAAATATCTATCTGTTGCAGTTGGCCTTGTGTTCACTTGAGTTGCTGATTGAAAATGACATGCATGTTAGTTTTAGGCCAGAGAGCACTTCTGTGAATTGTTTAATTTTATTGGTGATGTATTTTGATGTGAATCCACTTGGGTTGGTTTGCTAGTGACTAGAAGCACCTTATACTAGATTTTCATGATTTTAGGAGTTATAGAATAGGTTTGGTGCAATATTTAGTGTTTAGCCATTTTCTGCATATTATTGCTATGCCTTTATTAAATTGTGTGTATATTGTTTTTGTTATAAAAGTGATTCCTAGCATGTGTAAGGTATTAATACATTACTGAGATTTGTTTTGAGTGTTTCACTAGCATGATAGGGTTTTGTGTGAAAAGCCATGTTTGTTATGGTTTTATTCTCATAGGGTGTTTTTCCTAGTAATAATAGGTTAAATTATGTTATTCTTCATATTGGTATGATGAATTGAATAAATGCTTTAGTATTGTTTTCCATATCATAGCTACTTTTATTATAGCATATTATACTTGATTGCATGCTTGAGTTTGCTCTAGGTCAAATAGTCTTGCATGATAGTTTTAGATGATTTTCTGCCATAGTTGCTATTTGCATGCTTAATTTTTGAGGCATTGATTAGATTGTTATTTTGTTATCACTAGCATGTCTAGGTGTTGTTTTCTCTGTTATTTGGATGTCATATTACATATCCATCATGTTAGAATAAATCATGTTTGATGATCTCTTATGGTTATGCATGTATGCATGTCTAAATGGCCCCTTTTGCATCTCTAGTTTTAGTAGTCTTTTGCTCCATGATTATTTATATTGAGTGATGCCCTGATATGTTTGGTATTTTTTTTTCTCTGTTATTAGGTTGCTTAGCTACTGGTTATATTATTTCTCAATGGTTAGAGAAGCATGTGTTGCTATGGGCTTGTAGTATTGCTTGTTAATATTTTCCTATGCATGTGTATGTGTTCCTAGGTTGTTTTCTTGTTATTTTGCTCATCCTCATGAATGACCAGAGAATCATTTAACCTTATTTGAGCATGATATGAGAGTGGCACACCCACTGAACTCATGCCATTTTGGTTGAGGATCCATAGCATCAACTCTAGTGTTATTCGTGTGTATTGTCTGTGCCTGTTTTGCTTGATGGTGTGCACCCTAGTACCATTGTTTGTGAGTGTACTTGTTTGATGAGATGCTTGCTTTATGTTTACATTTTATCAAGTTCTTGCCTTTGTTTGGTTCTGATTGGGTGTTTTTCCTTTTTGTTTTACGACGTTAGATAACGAAGACGGTATTATTTTCCCGGAGAGGTTTTTATTGCAACTCTTGTTTATTTCAAGAGCAAGACCAAGACCAGTGCAAAGGAAAGCCATTCTAAATGCTTGCTGTTGTTTTACTTATCATTATCTATCATGTATCTTTTACTTCTGAATTTTTACAAAAGTTAGATTCAAAAACTATTCTTTTAAGTGGACTATACCACTATCTATTTTATGTATCTAATATGCTATATCCACTATATAAATCTTGGTGTTACCAAGCCCTTTAGACATTTTAGTATCATCCCTTAATCAACTCAAGTCCCCTAGTGGACATTTTAACTTGATGTTTTTGGAAAGCAAAAGCTTGGAAAAAAATAAAACCGAGGAAAGGTGGGACCTTGTCCGAGGGAGGTTTGTGAAGAAGGAAATGTTTTCGACTTGTTTTCCAAAAATGACACATAACCTAGTCTTCGCCGGACAACCAAGCCGTGCTGCCACATTACCCCAATATGGGAACGGGGTCTAGCTAATTTCTTGTCGGTGTTAGTCCGTGTCTACCTCAATGTGCTATAGGGGTTAGAGTCCCCCGAACCGAATTGTCCCCAGGAGGGAGAAATGGGACATTCAGAGTGTGGGGATTAAGTTCGCCACCGGTTGCAACAGTTGGGTCTCCTGCCATGGCGGTGTGTTGTCAGGGGAAACCGGATCGATACGGCTGACTCAGTCGGTGCCGGGGAGAACAAACCCAGTTGAAGAGGTAGTCATTTACTAGAACTGACATAGTGGATGGTTAGGACCAGTTATCCGATGTTTGCATACTGTCTCGGACACTCCGTGGTTGTTCACGGCGGATGTACTGGATCCTGTGGATTGTGTACACCTCTACAGAGTAAAACTATTCAGAATAGCCGCGTCCTCGGATATGGACAGTTGAATGGCCATGTAGCTAGCATTGTGTCAATGTTTTCTAAAAGCTGGAAAAGTGTTTTGGAACTTGTAACTGGGAGGTACGTTGAAAGGGAATGATTGTACCATTGAGGTACCGGGTAAATGATGATATTAAAGATGTGTTTTTCCAAGAAGTTTTGCCAAGAGAAATGTTTTCTTGATTTAGAATGCTTTATCAAAACCTTGTGGACATGCTATATCTACAAGAGAAATGAAATATCTTTTGAAGTATCTTCTTAAACAAAGAAAAATAAAACTTGTGCAACTATGATGGGTCTTAAATTCATCATGGCTAGTTGAACCCTAATTAAAGCCTTCCTACCACCTATATATATGCATACTTTCATGTTTAGCTTTCATTTGGGGTGTCTTGCAGAGTACATTCAAACGTACTCATATTGGTTTCGTCCCTGGCTATTGTCTTAGTCAGACTTTGAGCAGAAACCCGGAGAACCTGAAGAAGATGGTGTCGCTGACGGCTATGCGAACTAGGAACGTCTCCGAGTCAGTAGCCTGTAGGTAGTCAAGGCGTGACTTGGGTTTACCACGAGTGTGTTTTGTAGACTTCCGCTGTTTCTAGTATGTGTTCCTGCCCTGCGTGGCAGATCTTTTTCAACTGTGTCGTGTGACCAGTTGTGTAAGCCGTGTATTCGTGTAGTGGATGTTGTAATCTGCAATGCCAACTCGAGTATGTTGTTCACAACTAACTGATCATGGGAGCGTGAATGTATGCATACTTGAGGTCTCGTACTGCTAGTCTGGGGTCTCCACAGAGTTGGTATCAGAGCCATCCTGACTTTAGGAGACCTTAATTTAGCACGGACGTCAGATAGGAAATAAAACTATTTTGGTAAAAACTATATTACTGCCTAAAATGTTTTATCTAAGGAACCATAAACATGGTTTCCATTTTTCTCATATTTTCAAAAATTACTGCCTGGTTTATAAAATAGAAGTTTTGAAGAAAAACAGAGAAAATAGTAAACATACATTTTTGTCTTTTGTTTTCATGGTTAAATTTTTTTTTGTAAATAAATAAACATGAGTTTACAAAACTTTGGTTTTCATTTAAAAGTCTACCAAAAGGTTTTTCTTTGGTTATCTTTCTATTAAAAATTACATACTTGACGATGTCCCAAGAAGACTTTAGTAGTTAGCAACCCGAAGAAAAAGAAGCTTCCTTCAGAAGACCTCAACATAAAGATGAGGTAAAGAGAAGACTTCAACAACCCTTTTGTTGACCTAGCCCATAGAAATCGATAGGTTTCGCTCAGTTGTTTTTTAGCTACCCGTTCTTCAGCGGTAATAGACGTTTGCTGGTACTAAAGGTACCTTGTTTGTCCTTTTTCTTGTGTGCTAATTGTGTGTTTTTACTCTTGCGTAATGTTTTTACTTGCTCCCTTGTTGTGTGTGTTTTGGACTTATTTTTCATGTGTATCTCACAAGCACGGCTTTTCGGCAAAACAAAGCCACCACACTTTTACCTCTTGGTTTGTTCCTGTTTGTTTGCAAAAACTCTTTTTGCCATGACTTCCTTAGTTACACTTTTGGTATCTCTTCAAAAAGTCTGACATAACAAAACCCCTTTTCAAAAAGTTTATCCCCCATCCCTTCATGAGAAGTGCAAGGTAGGGGCGCTCTCTACTACAACCAGAGAGCCCAAGATCTCTGAAATCTTCTTCAAGATGGATGACGGACTTCACGCGCCATTTTGGGCAACTACCTCAAGAGCCGTCATGAAGAACGACGAATTCATATTCAAGCCCGAGTCAAAGCGAGCTGTGTCTCGCAATTCCAACAAACATTTACCAAACTAACACTACTAACATAACTATCTTCTTTTAGACTAACATCTAACCGAAGGTTTGCTTAAAGCACTAGCTAGTTTTCCCGAGGGAAAGCTAACTATGTGATCCTAAATCACCTATGAAGACGCCTACAAAGCTCCATGTAGATCAAGACACAATGAAGTATTCCACGACCTACCATCGCCACCAAGGAAAAATGAGACAAAGATGAAGATAATTCCTGACAACCTACGAAGACTAATCAAAGGGGGGAAGCATCTGCACTTCCACGTAGTCAACCACTCAAGAAGCAAAGGAGCATATAGGATTTTCCTAACAGCTTTCCTAACTATAATCGGAGAGATTCAAGTCTACGGACCTGACGCCCTGTGAGGCCAGATGGTTGCCGTGAGTAACTATCTGTGATACCCTATAAGAAGACCAGGTCCAGACAACGACAGAAGGTCTACGAAGCAGCAAAATCAAGACCATTCATTAGCTTGTGTCGTTCCACCAACACCAACAACAAGGATATGAAGAGTCAAGTGAATACATCCACCTCCTCGACAAGCAACACTCTGACAACATCAACATGTCGATTTCTCAGAAGACCACCTAGTCAAAGGGTCTTCATTTACAAAAAAATTGGAGAAGCCCGAGACTCTTGTTTTTAGTTACACTCTTAAGTACCCACTTACGAATCTCGGGGACGAGATTCATTTTAAGGGGGGGGGGAAGAGCTGTAACATCCCAATTTTTGGAAGACAGGAAAACTTGTTATCAATAACCCAAAAATCAGGGCCAACAAAAACTTTTTAACATGTTTGGCTAATGCTTGTGTTTCTTTTGTGTTTGCTTGTTGATTGTGTTTTTGTTTGTGTTTGTTAACACCTGACATTAAAAACCAATGATCATAACTTTCTTAAAAACACAACCCTTGTGATCAAGTCATGACAAGAAAGCTTATCATCTTCATCCATTACACTCTTTTGGCAAAAACCTTTTGGAAAATGTTTTGATTTGAGAAGAAACCCAAAGGCCAAGTTTTGAGAAAACAAAAGATAATTTCCAAAACTATATAAAAAGTATTTTGGGGATAATCATCTCCAACATGTTTTCAACCAAGATGTTTTTGCAAGTATTTCAAAAACTCCTTCTCACTTCCTTCTTTTGCAAAAACAATAAGAGGGGACTATGTTACCCCTGTGTTTACCTCAATTATATTATTATGGGAAATAACAACTTTTGAGCTGAACCTCTTTAGAAAATACTCTTGTCATGGTATGTCTTGATCACTACCACAAATTAACAGTTGATAAAAACACCTGGAAATTAAATTGAAGAACTCAGTTGTTTGAGTGATCTTGTGTGTCTTATTATTTTATCTGCTTGTTGGGTGATCTTATCTTGTGTTTGCTTTGAAGTATTTATTTCTGTTTGTTGTTTAATGTGTGCTGTAGGATATATACTGAATAGGGGTATAGAAGATGGTAGACAAAAGAGCCGGACTACCAGGGTGGCCTACATGGTAATGGGCTTAGGTCCATTGGGCGGCCCAGTAGTCCGACGCGCAGAAGCCGGATTCTAGAAGAACCCGGATCACGGCCCACGTGATCTGGCTTGGAGGAGAAGACGGATTCCTTACTTTCCAAGTTATAAGTTAAACGTAGTCTTCTAGGTTTCTTGTTCTGTAAGCCCTAATCCGGCTATTATATAAAGCCGGACGGGAGATAGATTAGATAGGTTCAAGTTTCACAAACTAAAGCTCTACGCAACTCGCCGAGAAGTTCATCCTCGTCGAGTAGCTAGATCTATTCCCTCACACGGTAACCCTGTTATACGGGCTTTAGTCCCAATTAGTGAGAAGTGCAGGAGTAGGTACGCCGTACTGTCGCGACGTACCGAACCTGGGTAAAATCCCGTGTTCTGTGTTACTACGCTATCCCGTTACCCCACGTCTCTACCGTAGTCTCATGGCACCCCAGTCTATGAAAACTACTACGATGTCTCGACAGTTGGCGCCCACCGTGGGGCAAACGACGTCAGGCGTGAAATTCCGATCTGGGATACTTTGCGGAATTGGAAGATCGATCACTGTCGGAAGCTTGGAATTCGACAACGACGTCGGGCGCTTCCTCGGCAACGGATCCTACATACCGGCGCAAAACCACCTGGTAAGTGCCTGCGTGTTACCGATTGGATCTGCTAACATCTTTATCGGACTAACTGCAGAGGCAATGGGGTTTTGCGGTGGAAGCCAATTTATCCCACCCGCCCTATACCCAGTCGAAGACGACTATGATGCCGGATTCTGCTCAGATCGCCGACAAAACAGTGATACGCACTTTATCGGCATGGTGCAATCCGAAATCGCTGAAAACACGGATGACGGAAATCCTGTGCAAGAGGCAGATAACAACCTACCCGTCATAGAGACGGAAGAACCAATACCCGTCATAGAGACGGAAGATCCGACATCCGTCAACTAGACGATGAACTCGGAAGCAGAGTCCGTGCTTGCCGCCATTGAGGCGAGATTGGAGTCGGAAACCGGATCGGATAACTTCGACTCCGAAGACGAAGACGAGGATGCCTTCGTAAGGAAAGTTAAGTCCTTTCAAGAGGGATTCCATGAAGTGCTAATGGCAAAACCAGCTGATACAACTGGTGCCGACAGCCAGGAAAGCCCTAAAACCCCTCCGCCAGTGGAAGAGAGAGAAGACGGAGAAACTTCTCCGATATTCCCTAATGTCAAGGAGATGACAGAAGATGAACCTGTCAAAAAACCTCCTTCTTCCAAGAAAAAGCACCGTGCTTCTAAAAAACTCCAGTACAAACTCCGGAAGAAAAAGTCAGCTGATCTCGCTGATGAAAACCTGGAAGTTGGAGATATTAGTGGCACAAAGCCCGCGGAAAAGAAATCTAAGGAAATCACTGCTCCGCCAATGACAGAACTAGAAGAGCAAGAACTATTACAAACACCAGTGGGACCAGATGAACCCCCTGAGATGCTGGAAGCCAGGAGACAAGCTTTCCAACGGCAACAGCAACATCTGCTTAGATCTCGGCAACATCTCCAACAAACCCATAATGACATCAAAGTCATGAAGGAAGAAATAGAGGAGTACGAGAGAAAGCATAGATCTGCCTTAAAACCTACTAGGTTACCCGGAATCGCAAAACCGGAAGAACTGCCGCCAAAAGAAAGGTTTTATAACCCATCTTGGCAAAAGCAGTTAAACGGCAAAGATGCCAAGGGCGAACCAATATACAAAACCGCAGCGGAAAACGCGGAAGCAGCGTTCGCCATCCTAAACAACGATCTGTATTCCAACGGGGAAAAACTCCAAGGGGTGTATGCTTTCCTAGGAAAAGCATTACAGCAGCAACAGCGAGGCCAAGAGCGATCAGGGAGGCTGCATGATAATTCCGCCCTCTGCAAAACAGTTACTTGCGCTGCTGGAGCACCTGGACCGGAAGAACCCGGAGATTCGGATAAAAAAGAGGATCCGAGAAAAGACAAGAAAAACCCCGACAACCGGGACGCAGCGTCTAGAACCGGACCTCATCTCCCGAAAGATGGATATAAACCACACGATCGGGAAGACAAACACCGGAACGACGGCAAAATAATGCCACCTCCGAGAAACCCAGCTGAAAAAGCTGGAAGATACGATACACCTCACAGACGTGAAAGATCTCGGACACCGCCTAAAGATAAGGAAAGGTACAGGAGCAGGACTCCACCTAATCCCAGGGGGCGTGACAACGGAAGAGATAGAGATAACCTCGGAAAAGCGCGTCCGCGCAACAATGGAAAAGAAAGGAGCAGATCCCCTTCTGTCCATTCAGCCGGGAGATATTCTGCACATATTGATAGAGCAGAAAAGGATGATCTATACTTTGGTCCTAAGTGTTTTACTGACAGGATCCGAAGGATAACCCTGCATTCTGGCTTCGCCAAAGTTGGTCCAACCTACCAAAAGTATACCGGCAGTACAAACCCGGATACCTGGCTCTCAGATTATTACACAGCCGTCCAAATCAACAACGGGACAGACCTGGAAGCTGTTAAGTTTCTTCCCCTAATGTTGTTAGACGGAGCCAGAGATTGGATCAATGGTTTACCATCAAGAACTGTCGACAGTTGGGATGATATGGCGAGAGTATTTACTCAGCATTTTCGGGGAACATACAAACGCCCAAATAGCATCAACCAGCTGAACCGTTGCACCCAATTTGAAGACGAACCATACGTGGATTTCATCTCCAGATGGACTGCAATGAAGAATAGTTGCTCTGGAGTAACTGACGTACAAGCAATGCATGCTTTCGTCAATGGCCTAAAACCCGGACTTGTACCGTTCATGGTTGGTTCTAAAAAGCACAAAGATCTCGGATCTATGCTTACAACCGCTAACGAGCATGCTGCAGCCGAAGATGATATCAGAGCAAGAGGAGGCAATATTGAGTCACTGATACTGGCCAAGAAAACCCCTCGTTCTGATAAAAAAGGAACTCCGGAGTCAACAACAAAGCCCAAGGAGGTCAACATAGCCTTTGGAGGAGAAAAGGTGAACAAGTGGAAAGGCCGCAGTCCAGATCCAATCAATTACACTCCCGAAGAATGGGAGAGAATTAAGTCGGAACCCTGCATCCACCACTCTCAGTTTGGGAAACCAACCCACACAAACGCGCATGCCGGCTAAACAAGCATATGAAAGGCAATGCAGGATCCGGAAATAAAGGGAAGGGTTCCAAGAGGAAACCTGCCAAACAAAAGCCAGAAGCTGAAAAAGAAGACAGTGAATCGGACACTGATGACAAAATCCAGGAACAGCAGCGAAAAGGTGAACCCAAATTTCCGAGAGTTGACGGAGAAGCAATGTTAACTTTCCTAGCAACCCCGTCAGCAAAGGTGGCCAAAAGAACACTTCGAGAAATAAACGCGGTTGTTCCTGCGACCCCGAAATTCTTGAAGTACTCCAACACACCAATAATCTGGGATCAGTCAGATCATCCCGGAAATATCCCTGAACCCGGCACACAAGCTCTTGTTGTAAGCCCTATTGTTCAAAACACTAGGCTAAGAAGAGTGCTGATGGACGGAGGATCCAGCATCAATATAATGTACCTGGATACACTGAAGCACTTGAAGATCTCCGAGTCCCAGCTCAACTACAGCAATATACGCTTCCACGGCATTGTTCCTGGCAGGCAAGCACGATCCCTAGGAGAAATTTCCCTAGATGTCACCTTCGGAGATAAAGATCACTTCCGGCAGGAACAAGTATCCTTCGAAGTAGTGCCGTTCGAAAGCGTGTATCACGCAATACTCGGACGTCCGGCTTTCGCCAAATTTATGGCAAGATCTTGATATATCTACAACAAGCTGAAGATGCCAGGACCCAAAGGAGGAGTAATCACCATTGCCGGTGATTTCAAGCTGGCAAACGAGTTGGAGAAAGAAAACGCCCTTTGCGCTCAGAGAGTTATAGCAAAGGAGGAACTGAAGGAATTAGCCAAGGAGGTATCGCCGAAAGAAATGCCGGCAGGAAAAGAAACTCGGAAGCCAACAGATAGCTTCAAGGCGTCCGAGAATACAAGACAGGTAATCCTAGATCCCAAAGATCCGACAAAATTTGTCGTCGTAGGGACTGGGATGACCGACAAATAGGAAGGCGAGCTCATCAAGTTCCTCCGTGAGAACTGGGATATTTTTGCCTGGTGTCCAGCTGACATGCCAGGCGTACCCAGGGAACTTGCTGAGCACCAACTCAAGGTTATTCCCGGATCAAAACCCGTCAAACAAGGTCTCCGTCGATTTGACGGAAGAAGACGGAAGGCTATTGGCAAGGAAATTATCCGGCTTTTAGCAGCGGATTTCATCAAGGAAGTAATCCATACTGATTGGTCCGCAAATCCGGTATTAGTGCCGAAGAAAGACACCACTACTCTTAGAATGTGTATAGATTACACAGGATTGAACAAGTTGTGTCCGAAAGATAGGTTTGCGTTACCGCGAATCGATCAAATAATAGACGCCACTGCAGGCTCTGAGCTTTTATGCTTTTTGGATGCATACTCCGGGTACCACCAAATACGCATGAAAAAGGAAGATCAAATCAAGACTTCTTTTATAACCCCGTATGGAACGTACTATTACGTAACCATGCCTTTTGGCCTGAAGAACGCAGGTGCAACCTACCAGCGTTGCATGCAACGCTGTTTGCATAGTCAAATTGGCAGAAACGTCCATGTTTACGTGGACGATATTGCTGTCGTAACCAAGGAAAAAGATACACTCCTTGAGGATTTGCGAGAAACCTTCGAAAACTTGCGCACTTACAAGATGAAGTTGAATCCATCTAAGTGCGTATTCGGGGTTCCCTCAGGAAAACTTCTGGGTTTCATTGTTTCTCACAGAGGAATAGAAGTTAACCCGGAAAAGATCAAGGCAATCTTGAATATCTCAAAGCCTACATGTGTAAAAGATGTCCAAAGATTGACGGGCTCCGCTGCAGCCGTCAGCAGATTTATTAGTCGGCTGGGGGATAAAGCCTTACCACTCTACAAACTGTTGAAGAAATCCGACAAGTTCGAATGGACAGAAGAAGCCGATGCAGCGTTGGCTCAGTTGAAGGAAACCTTGATGAACGCTCCCATCTTGGCATCTCCAAAAGACGAAGAACCCATGTTACTATACCTTACGGCTACAAATCGGGTTATTAGTGAAGTAATAGTTGTGGAACGGACAAAGGAAGAGCAAAGCATACCAGATCAACATCCGGTATATTACATAAGCGAAGTTTTCTCCGAATCCAAACAAAGATACCCGCACTACCAGAAACTGGCATATGGCGTATTTTTTGCATCCAGAAAACTGCGCCATTACTTCCAAGGGCATTCCATAACAGTGGTATGTAAAGCGCCACTAGGGGATATTATAAACAATGCGGAGGCAACCGGCCGAGTAGCCAAATGGGGCATCGAATTGGCAGCCTTCGACATTAAGTACCAGCCAAGGACGGCAATAAAATCCCAAGTTTTGGCAGATTTCATCGCCGACTGGACAGAGGCAATGGAAAATACACCGATGCCAGAATCCGAGTACTGGATCATGCACTTTGACGGATCCAAGATGAAGGAAGGAGCCGGGGCCGGCGTAGTTCTAAAATCTCCCAAGGGAGACACAATGGAGTATGTATTACAAATACACTTCAACGCCAGTAATAATGTGGCAGAATACGAAGCTCTGCTTCATGGCTTGCATATTGCAAAAGAAATAGGGGTAAAACGCATCTTGTGCTATGGAGACTCGGATTTGGTACAGCATCAGCTCAACCAAACCTGGGACGCGAAAAGCCCTATAATGGCCGAATATCGGAGGACGGTGGATGAGTTCGCCATCTGTTTCTTCGGGTTCGAAGTCCTTCACATAAAAAGGGAGGAAATTGGAACGCGGATGCGTTAGCCCGCATGGGATCAGAGAGAATAAAAACTTTACCACCAGGAGTTTTCGTCCAGCATTTGCATGAACCATCCATAAAGGGTGGAGACGTTGATTACCCTCTGGCATCTGAAACAATTGAGGTCATGCTCGTTAAACCGGATTGGACAATTCCATACTTAAACTTCTTAGTCAATCAGAAGTACCCGGAAGGAGCAGACGAAGTACTGCAAAGGCAAATACAGTGTCGGTGCAAAGGATACGTGGTGATCAATGACCACTTGTATAAACGCAGTACTTCCGGAATATTTCAACGGTGTATTTCACCAGAAGAAGGAAGAGAAATACTGGAAGAAATCCATGCCGGCGATTGCGGACATCATGCTCAATCAAAAAGCATAGTCAAAAAAGCATTCCGGGCGGGGTTTTTCTGGCTAACAGCCAAGACAGACGCCGAGCGCATAGTGAATACGTGCGAAGGATGTCAATATTACGCCAAGCAGACCAATTTGCCGGCCCAAGCACTTAAAACTATCCCTATTACATGGCCATTTGCGGTTTGGGGGCTAGATATGATGGGACCGTTCAAAACTGCAAGAGGTGGACTTACGCATCTACTCGTAGCGGTAGATAAGTACACAAAATGGGTGGAGGCTAAACCCATCAAAAAGCTGGATGGCGCAACTGCCAGAAATTTCATTATTGATTTAGTAATGAGGTATGGCGTCCCACACAGCATAATAACTGATAACGGGACAAATTTCTCCATTGGAGAGTTGGCAAAATACTGCCAACAAACGGGAATCCGCTTAGATCTTGCATCTGTGGCGCACCCGCAATCTAATGGACAGGTTGAAAGAATGAACAGTTCAATCCTGCAAGGAATGCGCCCAAGACTCGAAACTCCTCTCCATAGAGCAGCTGGAGCGTGGGTAGAAGAGCTACCTTCCGTGTTGTGGAGTATTCGAACGACGCCAAATAGGTCAACCGAACAAACCCCGTTTTTCCTGGTTTATGGTGCGGAAGCTATTCTTCCAACGGACATGATCCATGATAGCCCGAGAGTGCAGAATTTTGACGACTCGGATGCCGAGGAAGCACGACAAGACGTCGTCGATCTCCTAGAAGAGGAACGAGAACTTGTGCTTCAAAGATCCGCCATCTACCAGCAAGGTTTATGACGTTATCACAGTCGGAAAATCAGGCATCGTTCTTTTAAAGAAGGTGACTTAGTGCTGAGGTTGGTGCAGCAAAGAAAGCACAAATTGGCCCCTGTATGGGAAGGACCATTTGTCATCAGTAAAGCCATGAAGAATGGATCATACTATCTTGTTGACATTCGAGATACGGAAGACGATCCTGAGAAGCCGAATCGCAAAAGAAAGAGAAAAATAGATGATGAACTAGGAGAGACAAAGAGGCCTTGGAGTATCCAGCAATTACGTCCCTTCTATACTTAGTTCAATTTCTATGTAAACATCTTTGAGATCATGAAATAAAGTTGTCGGAATTCATATCCATTATAAGTACAAAATATTTCCGCCTTATCTATTTCCCAATGATCTTACAAATACTCAATGTTGACCCGAATTGTGCCTGCGTGCTCGGTGTTTAAAAGCTGAATGATTTGGCCTTTTAAAGGTTAAAGGAAACTCGGATTGTGCCTGCGTGCCCAAGTTTCAGAGCAGTTCCTTGTTTTCTCTAAATTTTATCTGATTGTGTATGTGTTGGGTTACTGAAACTAGTCAGTAAAAATGCTTCTAGCATAATCCATGTTTCTGAGTTTTAAAAACTGTTTGGTTCGTCCCCAGTTACTCGACATGACGATACATATTGCTAGTTGAGCCATTTTTAAACACTAGAACAGTTAAAACACAGATGCCAGATTACTTAGAAGCCCTGTTCAAAATATCGGCCGATATTCCGATAAATCGGCCGATTTATCGCTTATCGGTGTCTAGGAGATACGATAAATCGACCGATATTTCAGCCGATATTCCGATATTTCGGCCGATATTCCGATATTTTGAACGATATTCCGATAAATTGGCCGATTTACCACTTATCGGGGGTCGACCGATAAGTTCCCGATAAGCGATATCTTGAACATTGCTTAGAAGATAAAGGAACAGTCAAACCCGGAAAAACTTTGCAAGAAGCTTGAAATTGCAAAAGGCGGAGTTCTTGTTTCGACAAATGACATAGAAGCATTACAATATGAATTACATTGTAAAAAAGCTCCTATACACATCCATCATTCGGGTTAAGTGTATTCCCTCAAGCATCCGAGTCTTCATCACTGCTATCATTCTCGGGGGCTGCGGGCACTTCTTCTTCCGGATAAGTAATGGAAATATTAACCATAGAGGCAATCTTGGAAGCATGCCCTTTAACTTCGTCAAAAATTGCATTGCATTGCGCTTCTGTATATCCTTGAGGGATACCGGATGCTACGCGCCAAGATCTAGCATTAGGGTAATGTAGACGCATAAGGCCAAGTGCCATGCGTGCACCACCTCGTGCGGCAGAGCAAAGGATAGATTCTTTCGACACTGCTACCTCTGTGATGGCACCCGGAAGCCGGTAGACTTCCGAAAATTGTACAGTACTTGTGGGAAGGAATTTACTAATCAGCTGCATTCCTGCATTCCTGATTGAATTCCACACTTCCCCAAAGGCCCGGATCTTTTCAGTCCGAGAAATTCCTGGAAAATTTCCTGCTTTTTTGACAAAAGCAAAGGTTACATGAAAAAATATAAGAGATAAGACAGGAAGATATTGGTAAAAAGAAATTAACTTACCAAGAACCTTGTCAATTTCGTCGCTTTCTTTCATGCGCGGGAGTAGCATACTTTCCAAATCATTTATAACAGATTTATCTTCCGCTGATTGTAAAGAAGCCTTGGATTGAGCAATCCCAAGGGCCAGATTACTGGCTTCTAGGTTTTCTTGAGCTTTCGGAAGTTCCTTTCGGAGATTCGAGTTTTCCTCACGAAGCCGAGAAACATGGGCATTGTTTTCTGCTAATTTGTTGGCTTTGTTTAAAGCAGCTCGAGGGCAATAATTAATTTGAGTTTACAAAACAATCCAGCAAGCATTCTCCAGAGAAAACAAATGGTACAAAAGAAAATACCGGTGGCTTTTGATAGTTCCCGTTGAGTTGACGCTAGTTCGTTGCTTTTCGTCTCAATAACAGATTGAAGGGTTTTTACTTCTTTGCTCTTGAGACTAAGCTTCTTCAAAACTTCCAAGTTTATGGCGTCTGCGGAATGCTATAACATGGAAATGAAAGCCAGATGCTTAAGTTTGAACAGGCATTTGAAGAAACATTAAGAAGAATTCATATTTCAACTTAATGCTTGGGGGCTAGAAGTATTACCTGGCTCATTTCCCGCAAGTCGGTCAAAACCTCGTGGAATTCTTTGGCATATTCCGCAAAGAGAATCCCAACGTGATGAAGGCCATCGTGTATAACTTGACGAGGTGAAAAAGCAATGTCATTGCGAATAACTAACCCATTTTGTGGCCAAGGGCGAATTAGAGGCGCAGGAGCAAAGAATTTCTTTGCTTCTGGACGAATATATCCGAGTTCGTCGAATGGTTCTTCTTTTATCCGGGTATCGTCCAGGATGGGAATAGATTCTTCTTTAATAGCTGATTGCCTTTTGCGCTTCCGATTGTTGAGAAACTCAGCATGCAATTTGTTGAGCTCAGCATCGGAAGCAAGATCATTTTCTCCAAGTTCATCAAACTAGGAAGGAGTTAGTAGTATGTTAAAAAGCAGAGAGAGAAGATAATCCGAGGAAAAACTCGGAAACAAGGAAAGATAAATACCTTAGGGACCGGGTTTTCCACATGATAGATCGCCAGATTTTCCTCAACCTGACTACTGGCAGCAACCAGTTGGTGAAGTCGTCCTATAAAATCCTTTTTGGTAAAGGCCTTATCTGTTCCTCTCATGCTATCTTCTGGCCCTTGGTATTCACAAAGGAGTCGGGAACGAAAAGAGAGAGGTTGGATGCGGCGTCCGAACCAGCACATAACGGTATCCTTCCCAATCAAAGAAGGTTGAGAGGAAGAAAGTTTGGCGATGCGCCGCTTTATCTTCATCAGGTTTTCTGGCAAATTTTCTACTGTTGTGGCTGTCCAACTCTCACGAGGAATAGCAGCAGAGTTAACAAAGGGAGGAAACCCGGTTGTCCTGCCTGGGAATGGAATATCCTGATGATAAAAGAAAGAACCTAGCCAAGATTGGTCTGGTTCCGGCATTTCTATTTTTGGATACCATTCCTCCCTAAATTTTCTAAGGGTAAAAGATATAGTCCCGCAAATAGGCGATATGCCATGTGTGATATTATGCTTTACCTCAAAACAATATTGCCAGAAACCTAGGTCAGGTGTCATCCCGAGATATCCTTCGAAAAGGGCTTGGAAACTGGCTAAGTAAAGGATGGAATTCGGAGAAATATTGTGTGGTTGGACGCCATATAAGTTAAGGATGTCTAGAAAAAAGGCGGAAGGGGGAAAACCCATACCTCTCGTGATGTGAGAATTAAGGATGACGCATTCTCCGACTTTTGGCTTGGGCTCGGGTTCATCTTTCGAGATCCGCCATTTGCCTTTAACTATGTAACCTTCTTTTGTCATCCGACGAAGAAGAACGAGAGAAGTATTACTCGGATTCCAATTGCCGACAAATTCTGTTCTGTTGTTGGCTCCGGTAGCGAAGCGCTCATCGCCACGGGAAGGGATCTTGACCCTCGCCGTCGTTGGTGCAAACGGTGGAGTTGTCGCGGCGCTTGATGATGCTATGTCCGCGGCGGCGGAAGTGTTTTCTCCGCCCGCCGCGGAAGCCGTGGTCTTCTCCGGCTCACCGCCGGTGGGCTTTTGCGCTCCCGATTGCGGATCTAGGTCGTTGACGAGCTCGTCGATGGCGGCGCGGGTCGGTGAAGGCGGCGAGGATGCCATCCTTTGGTGGCGCGTTTTGGTGCGTTCTGCGTGCTTGGAAGCTAAGTGCGCTTGGGGCAGGAAACTTGCTCTCGAGCTCGCGTCAATGGCGTGGGCAGTGTGGGAGTGAGGAAAGTTTCGGAGGAGGACGATGATGGCTATTTATAGCCAGATATCCGTTTAGATACGTGCCAACGACTCTTTTGACCGTTGGATGTTCGACGCGTGTCGCTCGCCGGAAAATCCGGGAAACGAAACGACAGGGGAATGATGGCTATCTCCTCGTTTCTCGTGAGAATCTGTCAGAGATACGTTGCAGGGTTTCCCGCGTGAAACCAAGCGGCGCTTGCGTCAGCATGATTAAAGCGCTGATGTCATAAGTTCCTTTTCCGCGAAGGATCGCGAGAAGAAAATCCGGATTTTCATAGTTCCGAGTTTTATGTTACCATCTCCTTCAAAAGGAAAGAAGAAAGAATCAAGACTGCTGAATCAAGTTTTCCCGGACAAAATGTATTTGACGAAAGACGGAGAATCAGAGTTTTGATCCTTCCTGGGGGCTACTGTCGGATATATACTGAATAGGGGTATAGAAGATGGTAGACAAAAGAGCCGGACTACCAGGGTGGCCTACATGGTAATGGGCTTAGGTCCATTGGGCGGCCCAGTAGTCCGACGCACAGAAGCCGGATTCTAGAAGAACCCGGATCACGGCCCACGTGATCTGGCTTGGAGGAGAAGACGGATTCCTTACTTTCCAAGTTATAAGTTAAACGTAGTCTTCTAGGTTTCTTGTTCTGTAATCCCTAATCCGGCTATTATATAAAGCCGGACGGGAGATAGATTAGATAGGTTCAAGTTTCACAAACTAAAGCTCTACGCAACTCGCCGAGAAGTTCATCCTCGTCGAGTAGCTAGATCTATTCCCTCACACTGTAACCCTGTTATACGGGCTTTAGTCCCAATTAGTGAGAAGTGCAGGAGTAGGTACGCCGTACTGTCGCGACGTACCGAACCTGGGTAAAATCCCGTGTTCTGTGTTACTACGCTATCCCGTTACCCCACGTCTCTACCGTAGTCTCATGGCACCCCAGTCTATGAAAACTACTACGATGTCTCGACATGTGCTGTTCTAATAAAATAAAAACTATTAATAACAAGATCAAGCATCTATATCATATTCCATCACATGCTCATATCATCTTCTGTTTTCTTACAAATCTCCAACTTTGGAGACATGCTTCTATGATAAATCTTGAACTAATCATCAATGCACCATCATACACCTCATTGTATATATATATATATATATTCTATCTATCCAAGTTTTTATTTTGGATATTGAAACCCTTTGGTATCATCTTTCAAAGTCCTTAAGAAGGCATCCCTAAATAATGATCATATCTCCTTTATTATGAAGCACTTTTCCCTTGTTACTCCAAACCACTCCTCTTTGTTTTCAGGACCTATGAACCTACCCTTGTCATCTCCATTACCTATAAATCACCTCCATATGGTCCACTTATTTTCCGATGGCCATTTAATTATTTATCTCTCATGGTTTTTAAACTATTAAATAAACTCCTGTTTTCACCCCTCTTCCACTTGGTGCCTCAAATATTTTCAAAAGAGTTATTTATTAAAAATCACTTTTGAGATCTATATCATGTACTCTCCCCTACCAGCTCAAAAATATTTGTTTTAAAAGCATTTTACTATTTATTATTTTCCATTCTCCAAAAGGACAGAAATGGACTTTAAAATATTTTGTGAATAAAAGTATTTCCTAAAATCTTGGAAAATTACCCAACATGCCTATGGTCATGTGGGACTTATTTATAGAAAAACATTTGGAAGTTGTGTTGAAAATTTTGGAGAAAACATTTAAAAACAGTTTCTGCCCTTTTTGAAATTCCAAAATTTTGTGAAACAAATATTTTTCACAACTCTTGAGGCCACCATCCCTAGAATCCATTTTTCATCCTCTATCCATTGGACACCATTTCTCACATATGTTCTACTCAAATGTTTGGTGAAAACAATCAAAAACCACTGCTGGTTATTCTGGACATGGTTGAGTTCTTGCATGTCCTGGCCAATAATTGGACTCCCTATACCTCTCTCTTGTTCTGAGGGGTAGGAAACATCTCTCCTAACCTCGTAGACATGGTCTAGATGATCCAACACCTCTCTCCCTCTCTCTAACTCAGCCACCTACATGAAGACAAGGATGGTGATCACCCTCATTCCATTCCAGGCAAATCCCTTGCGCCACAATGCTCCTAGTGCAGCATGTGAGCTCCCGGGAAGATCCTTCCCCCTCTCCTTGTCTCTTTCCCCCTCGGCCATGAGCTGGCCATGGTGTCCAGAGCACCCTCACCACGTCGCTCGTGTTCCAACACCTGGGAAGCATGCCGATCCTCGTGGCCTCGTCACTCACCTTCACGAGCCTCCCAGGAACACAGCAGTGCCTTCCATTCCTCCCCTCGCGCTCTCCTTCCTCCTCTGATTCCCGTCGAACACCTGCGACTCCGCACAAGTCCACCCACCTCCTGCCCTCCTCGCTCCCTCTTGAGCTCTCTAATATCTTGCTGGAGGATCACCTGGGCATGCTACACTCACCAGAAAGCAATGTATCCTTCCTTGATGCCCCCAACCGAGCCGCCATGGCCACCGTGCGAGCATGCGCACGAGCTCCGACGCCAGGAAGATCAGAGACACCCCTTGGCTCTTCATCGTGCCCCCCTAGCCCATTCTCATCCTCAATCGAGTCCCGGAGCAAAAAGCCCTCTCTGTTACTCGTTCCCCCGTGGAGATCGAGCTCGGGACGCCACGGGCGAGTCCCTCCCCGAGCCGTCGACTCGAGCCACCCCCGGTCGTGCCGTTTCCTTCCCTAAGTTCCTTGAGTTCCCTAAAAACTCGTGCCCCTGTCAATTTGATCTTTGGTTCCTTGTAGGGCTGCCGCCATCGTCAACTTGGAGCTCCTTCCCGCGGTGTTCATGGCAAGGCGCTCCTCGGTGTTTTCCGACTTGCGTGCCTGCTCACACTCGATGGGCGATGCTCCCCGGAGCCTTTTGGTGCTGCTCGCTCTTCCATGCGGCCACGGACGTCAGAGGCGGCGAGCCCGCGTCTCCTCAGCGGCTGCCGGAGCGGACACCGTCGTGTTCTCTAGTCATCGCCGGCTGGTGCGGACGAGACCCCCTCTCAGCCGTCGGATCCGCATCCGACGCGCCGTTTTGAACCACGGACGGATCTAACCTCAGCCGTCGATGGCTGATCAAACGGTGTCTTACCGTTTCGCCGCGCGCGCACTGGCCAGTGGGCCGGCCTGCCCCTGTGCGGCCCGTTACCCTTCAGATCTGGCCCATTGCCATTTTTTTCGGCAGGTTGAAATTCTTTTCCAACAGATCTGTTTTCTGGCTGTTTGCTTTAATTCGAAATAAAAATGTTATCCAGTGAATCTTGCCAAACTAAAAATCACATTACTAGACCTACAAATTCTTAACCACAGCCAACTTGTAGATCTAAGTTTTGTGCAATATTTTAGGAGAACTAAAATAAATGGTAGAGGTACTATGTTTCACCATTTAATCCATAACTTGAGTTTTAAGTATCCAAATCATGAAAACTCAACTGTTCTGAGTAGCTCTTGTAAATATCTATCTGTTGTAGTTGGCCTTGTGTTCACTTGAGTTGCTGATTGAAAATGACATGCATGTTAGGTTTAGCCTAGAGAGCACTTCTGTGAATTGTTTAATTTTATTGGTGATGTATTTTGATGTGAATCCACTTGGGTTGGTTTGCTAGTGACTAGCAGCACCTTATACTAGATTGTCATGATTTTAGGAGTTATAGAATAGGTTTGGTGCAATATTTAGTGTTTAGCCATTTTCTGCATATTATTGCTATGCCTTTATTAAATTGTGTGTATATTGTTTTTGTTATAAAAGTGATTCCTAGCATGTGTAAGGTATTAATACATTACTGAGATTTGTTTTGAGTGTTTCACTAGCATGATAGGGTTTTGTGTGAAAAGCCATGTTTGTTATGGTTTTATTCTCATAGGGTGTTTTTCCTAGTAATAATAGGTTAAATTATGTTATTCTTCATATTGGTATGATGAATTGAATAAATGCTTTAGTATTGTTTTCCATATCATAGCTACTTTTATTATAGCATATTATACTTGATTGCATGCTTGAGTTTGCTCTAGGTCAAATAGTCTTGCATGATAGTTTTAGATGATTTTCTGCCATAGTTGCTATTTGCATGCTTAATTTTTGAGGCATTGATTAGATTGTTATTTTGTTATCACTAGCATGTCTAGGTGTTGTTTTCTCTGTTATTTGGATGTCATATTACATATCCATCATGTTAGAATAAATCATGTTTGATGATTTCTTATGGTTATGCATGTATGCATGTCTAAATGGCCCCTTTTGCATCTCTAGTTTTAGTAGTCTTTTGCTCCATGATTATTTATATTGAGTGATGCCATGATATGTTTGGTATTGTTTTCTCTCTGTTATTAGGTTGCTTAGCTACTGGTTATATTATTTCTCAATGGTTAGAGAAGCATGTGTTGCTATGGGCTTGTAGTATTGCTTGTTAATATTTTCCTATGCATGTGTATGTGTTCCTAGGTTGTTTTCTTGTTATTTTGCTCATCCTCATGAATGACCAGAGAATCATTTAACCTTATTTGAGCATGATATGAGAGTGGCACACCCACTGAACTCATGCCATTTTGGTTGAGGATCCATAGCATCAACTCTAGTGTTATTCGTGTGTATTGTTTGTGCCTGTTTTGCTTGATGGTGTGCACCCTAGTACCATTGTTTGTGAGTGTACTTTTTTGAAGAGATGCTTGCTTTATGTTTACATTTTATCAAGTTCTTGCCTTTTTTTGGTTCTGATTGGGTGTTTTTCCTTTTTGTTTTACGACGTTAGATAACGAAGACGGTATTATTTTCCCGGAGAGGTTTTTATTGCAACTCTTGTTTATTTCAAGAGCAAGACCAAGACCAGTGCAAAGGAAAGCCATTCTAAATGCTTGCTGTTGTTTTCCTTATCATTATCTATCATGCATCTTTTACTTCTGAAGTTTTACAAAAGTTCGATTCAAAAACTATTCTTTTAAGTGGACTATACCACTATCTATTTTATGTATGTAATATGCTATATCCACTATATAAATCTTGGTGTTACCAAGCCCTTTAGACATTTTAGTATCATCCCTTAATCAACTCAAGTCTCCTAGTGGACATTTTAACTTGATGTTTTTGGAAAGCAAAAGCTTGGAAAAAAATAAAACCGAGGAAAGGTGGGACCTTGTCCGAGGGAGGTTTGTGAAGAAGGAAATGTTTTCGACTTGTTTTCCAAAAATGACACATAAACTAGTCTTCGCCGGACAACCAAGCCGTGCTGCCACATTACCCCAATATGGGAACGGGGTCTAGCTAATTTCTTGTCGGTGTTAGTCCGTGTCTACCTCAATGTGCTATAGGGGTTAGAGTCCCCCGAACCGAATTGTCCCCAGGAGGGAGAAATGGGACATTCAGAGTGTGGGGATTAAGTTCGCCACCGGTTGCAACAGTTGGGTCTCCTGCCATGGCGGTGTGTTGTCAGGGGAAACCGGATCGATACGGCTGACTCAGTCGGTGCCGGGGAGAACAAACCCAGTTGAAGAGGTAGTCATTTACTAGCACTGACATAGTGGATGGTTAGGACCAGTTATCCGATGTTTGCATACTGTCTCGGACACTCCGTGGTTGTTCACGGCGGATGTACTGGATCCTGTGGATTGTGTACACCTCTGCAGAGTAAAACTATTCAGAATAGCCGCGTCCTCGGATATGGACAGTTGAATGGCCATGTAGCTAGCATTGTGTCAATGTTTTCAAAAAGCTGGAAAAGTGTTTTGGAACTTGTAACTGGGAGGTACGTTGAAAGGGAATGATTGTACCATTGAGGTACCGGATAAATGATGATCTTAAAGATGTGTTTTTCCAAGAAGTTTTGCCAAGAGAAATGTTTTCTTGATTTAGAATGCTTTATCAAAACCTTGTGGACATGCTATATCTACAAGAGAAATGAAATATCTTTTGAAGTATCTTCTTCAACAAAGAAAAATAAAACTTGTTGTCGCACCCTGGGTTTCTAGAGGATACTCCTCGCACGAACTGGAAGTCAGGTGCTTGGATTATGGGGCATAACTGCTCCCACGTCCCAGCTTCCTGGTAGGCCTGCGCTTATGCGCGACAACACAAGCCCTGCTTCCACCGTCGAAGTAAACTATCCGCTAGGAACCTGAAGGCACTACTGTCGACGTACTTCATAATCAAACACGCACGGTACGTCAACAGTTTGGTACGAATGATAACACAGAATGTCTCTAAGACACAAAAGAATGAAATAAGGGCAACTGGCCTTCACTAAGGCAGAAAATATCGAATACAGTCATCCAGAGGACACATGTCCCAACATATCATCCATTACAACAGCGGAAGCAATCAAAGGGGTCTGAGTACAGACAAATCCATGGCTTAAGAAGCCTGAGAACATAAAGGAAAACGAAGCCCATCCACGAAGGTCTGGATCCTGCCCTGGTCCAGCTAACTACTCGTCTGCAGCGTCATCGAACTCCACAAAGTAGCCATCCTGGGAAGCATCGTAGTCGTAGTAGTACTCTGCGTAAACCACAGCCCCAACGGGGTCAGTACATCCAAGTACTGGCAAGCAAGACTCACATTTCATCAAGGAGTTACCCGTCAACACAAGCATAGATGCTTGGGATCAACGGAAGAAGGGGTGATATAAAAGTTGCTGCTGGCTGCTCTAACCAACTACAGAATATAACTACAAGTTCCGGCTAACAGACAAGATAAGATCGAGGATTGTAACTAACTGAAAGATAACTCCAACCAAAACCCATCCTGGATCTCGCCCCTTATCCAAAGAAGCAATCCGAGGATAACTCACACAGTTATGATAAGGTGAATCAAATTATTGTGTGAATAACCTATTACTAGTCATGTTATTAATCATTGGGTGAAACATGATTGATCATTATGTTGAAGTTGTCCTGAGTACTTGTTAGCCAGTACTTTCACCAAGTAATCCATAACCGCGGAAAACACGGCTTCTCGAGAAGATTATCCCTGCAGGGTTGCACCAATTTGGCCGTACACTCATGAATATCCCGCCAGATGGGATGCCTCCCACCAAGCGGGGCACTCAACACAACCGACCATTCCTCGCATCAAGCCCAAAGAACCTTGGGCGCACGGCTAATCAAGCCCAGAAGAAAATGGACCATCATAGCACTCTAAGACCGTGTCCCCCTATATGCCGACTACGAAAGTTCCACCCTGCGCTGGGCTCGCAAAAACATGCATGCGGCAAATGGAAAACACGAACTAAATGAGGCGATTTGGACGAGATGCGAATCAGGTCAAGTTGAGGGGGGCGCCCATACTCGCTTCCCAAATGCGGGTAGTGCGCTCATCATGGATCAGTAGACAAGACCCTTTTCCTATTAGGGTCGACACTAGCAGGCTCCAAAACCACTCATGGGCCTCCTGCCGGTGCCTTATCATCAAGTTATTATGATTACCATTAGCAATTAACAGGATTGATTGATTAATAACGAGCCCCGGTACAGGATAATAAGATAGCAACAGTAGTAACCGACAACAGACTCGAGTAAAAGCAACCCTAAGCATGCTAGATAATACTAAGGCACAAGCAAAGGCTATGGGTATGGAGGTGGTGGCAATATCATGGCTCAAGGTATCATGTGATGGGTTCGGAGAACAAGCAACGATACATAGGGCTAGCCATAGTAGACAAAAGGACAGTATCGACAACAAGTGTGGAAAGGAAACTCGATGATTCATGTGAGTGATAACTTGCCTGGCAGCTCAGTATCGTACTGGGCTAGGTCCTGAGAAGTGGTGTCGTAAGGATCGTCGGTCTCAACGTAGTCGTCGTCTAACCGAGAAGAAGCAAACAAACAAAACAGGTATGTAAACAAACATTGACATGGCATTGTGCACAATCAACTATGATGCATGACAATTTAATAGATGCAACAAAATAACCTATTTGATATGATAACACAATTTAAATGGACTGATATGCAACTGTGAGTTGCATATGACAAGCCCATGGAATTTGGTTAGTTTATTTGTTTTCCAACTAATCAACAGATGATAATGGATTAGCATGATGCATGCAAAAGGAAAACAGCAAAATAACAATATTAGAACCAAATTACAATAGGTTGTAGCAATTTAAAAGGTTGTTATTAATTTTGGAAAATTTTTGGGTGCATTAGAGGTACCACACATGTAGTTGTTGTTTTCAACCATTTAAAAAGCTCAAAACAAATAACAAAGTTGATACTTGAAAAGAACATCAAATTCTGGTTGGATTACATGTTTCACAATTTGAAATTAGACTTTGGATTATTTAGTTATGAATTGAACAAAATTAAACAATTTTTAATTGAATTAAACAAGATTAAATAGTTTAGGCAATTTAAATTGTTCAAACCAGAAAACAAAATTTATATTTGAATAGAGCATTCAAAAAGGTGTGAAAAACATATTTTAGTTGAATTATTTGAAACCAGTATGAATTAGTTATGAATTATTTCAAATTGCATTTGAATTATTTAGATTTGAATTTAAATTGAATTTTGAAATTTCAAAACAGAACACAAATTGCATATTTGAAAAGTTTAGGAAATTTAGATCAGAATTCATATACAACTTTTATTTATTGGATTAACAGATTAAAAGTTATTGGATTTTGAAGTTTATTGATTATTCTGTTATTTAAAAATGAAATAGAAATTTAAAACAGATTTCTTGTATTACTTTTGATACGCGCTGGAAACATACCCGCAGGCACTGCCCTGTGGGCCTGCGGGGCCAGCACGCTGGCGTGGCAGAGGAGAGGCTGACAGGGGGGGCCACCCTGTCAGCACCGCGTCGAAAAAAAGACGGGATTTAATCCCGCGAGGGCAGGGCTCGAGCCCTGCACCTCTCGCTCGCTGCGCGTGCGCTGTACCAGCTGCGCTGCTGCGCGTTGTTTGACAGTATACGATGCGCAACGAGGATATGGTTCAGTAAGCGTTACTGAACTTTTAACTGAAACGCGCCCGACTGAAACTCGACAGAGCTACCGGCGGCGAGGTGAACGTGCACGGCGGCGCTGCGGTGTTTGTGCTGGATGATCAGAAACGTTCGCGTGCGTGCTGGAAGCAGTGGACACGCAACTAGGAGAGCAACAGAGGGAGAGAAGGGTGGAGCTCACCGTGGGGTTGATCGACGGTGACGTCTGCTGACGGAGGACGACGTCGGAGGGGAAGAGGACGGCGGCGTGGCTGTGGGGCTTCTCCTCGTGTGCTCTGGTGTTCAACGCGTAGAGGAGACGCGGGGGAAGCGATTCCAGCAACGATTGACGACGAGGGGCCCTTGCAACGGAGGCGAGGACCTCGGATTCAGTAACATGGCGCCACGGTGGCCGGAGAAGGGCGAGGATCGCGGCGGCGTTACAGAGGCTTACCGTTGGCGATCCCGTGTCCAAAACGAAGAGGGAAGGTTGGCGGTTTGATTCCAGCAGGCTAGAGGCTAGGTGGAGGAGAGAGGTGGCGGCGCCATCGCCGGATTCAGAAGCGCGGCGGCGGTGAGATTCAGAGGTGGAGAGAGGGGAACGACAGAGCGAGAGGATGGCGGCGCGGAGAGGTGAGCGCGGAACCCTAGCGACCTAGGGTTGCTCCCAGGTGCCTAGGAGGCTTTATAGGCGCGGCGCGAGGGTACGGCCGCCGGCGTCGCGCGCGGTGCCGCGGTGGCACCGGCCGATTTCGCGCCGTACCGCGAGAAGAAGGCGATTAGAAGGGCGGCACGCATCTTGACGCAGCCGAAACGGTAAGTGGGGGAGAGAGTGGGCTGGGTAGCGCGCGCTAGGGATTAGGTGGGCTTGGGCCAAGCTATCTGCTGCGCGCGCGCTAGGTTTAGTTAGTTTTTATTCTTTTCTGTTTTTATTTTTTTTTGTACTTGCTTTTGGAACAAGATTGTTAAGGTTTTATTTGAGGAAAAATTTAGAAAAATTAGGTTAAGCTTTTAGTTAAATAGGAACCACATTATCAACTTGGTTTTCAAAAATGAAATTTTAAAATCATAGTTAGTGTTTGAAACCAAATTTGGGGTATTTTCATATTAAATTGATTTATTGAATATAACCATTTGAATAGGGTTATCCCTAGATTAAAACAAATGATTTTAGAATTTCAAAGTGTGGTGAAATTGATGGGTTCAAAACAAGTACTGATTTGAAACTTGGTTGAAATTTAAAAGGTGATTTGAGAATAAATGATTGAAAAAATTGGTTGGATTTAAAGCAACAATTAATAAGTGAGAAAAGGAATAACATGGTTGTTTTTAGTTGTTGTTTTTATTCCAAAATTGTAACATAGCAAGTATGAAACCAAAGTTTGAAAAAGGTTTGAATTTGAGTTGTAAAAACAGGATAAAACAGATAGAACCAAATGCAAACAATAAATAAACATGATGCCATGATGCATTGCTTGAAATAAAACAAGGAATCAAACATTCTAAGGATTGTTTTCATACTTGGATGTTACAAAACGCCCCCCCTTGAAGGAATCGCGCCCCGAGATTCCCTACTGAGAAATGAAAAGGTCCGGATACTTCTTGCGAAGATCCTCTTCGGTCTCCCACGTTGCCTCTTTATCAGAATGATGCGACCATTGGACTTTCAAGAACTTGGTGCTCTTGTTGCGAGTCTTACGCTCGGTCTCATCGAGAATACGAATAGGGTGCTCCTCATAAGACAGATCATCTTGCAGCTCAATGGAATCATGATCAACTGCACGATCTGGATCTTTGAAACACTTCTTGAGTTGTGACACGTGGAAAACATCGTGCACCTTGGATAGTTTTTCTGGAAGTTCAAGACGATAAGCATTCTCTGCACGTCTTGAGAGGATGTTGAAAGGGCCAATGTATCTTGGTGCAAGCTTTCCTTTCACACCAAAACGATGAGTGCCTCTGAGGGGAGTTACACGGAGATATGCCTTATCACCAGGTGCATAGACCATATCCCTGTGCTTGCTATCATAATAGCTCTTCTGACGAGACTGAGCAATCCTGAGATTGTCACGAATGATACGAACTTTCTCCTCGGCTTCCTTAACAATGTCAGGGCCTAAAAGTGAACGTTCACCAGCTCCAGACCAATTGATTGGACTCCTGCATCTGCGACCATACAGTGCCTCAAATGGTGCCATGCCTAGGCTTGCCTGGTAGCTGTTGTTGTAGGAGAATTCAGCATATGGAAGGCAATCCTCCCATTTCATGCCAAAGGAGAGACCACATGCTCTGAGCATATCCTCGAGAATCTGATTGACTCTTTCGACTTGCCCCTGAGACTGAGGGTGGTAAGCTGTGCTGAACAGAAGTTTAGTGCCCAATGCTTCTTGAAAGCTTTTCCAGAAATGAGAAGTGAAAATACTTCCACGGTCTGAGCTTATTTCCAATGGAACACCATGAAGGGGAACAACCTTTGCTGTGTAGAGCTCTGCTAACTGGCTAGCTGAGATAGTTTCCTTTACAGCATAGAAGTGAGCAACCTTAGTGAGACGATCAATAACAACGAAGATTGCATCGTTGCCCTTTTTGGACTTTGGAAACCCACTAACGAAGTCCATTTCAATCATGTCCCACTTCCACTCAGGAATTTTCAGAGGTTGGAGTAGACCTGCTGTCTTCTGATGGACTGCCTTAACACGTTGACAAACGTCGCATTCAGAAACGTATTGAGCAATTTCACGTTTCATGCCAGACCACCAATACAGAGTCTTGAGATCCTGGTACATCTTTGTACTTCCAGGGTGAATGGATAGAGGAGTTTCATGAGCCTCCTTGAGAATGATATCCTTGAGACTTTGAATCTGAGGGACTGCAATGCGTCCTTCGAAGAACACAGTTCCCTTGTCATCAATTGAGAAGGACTTGAACTTATCATTGCCCTCCTTGATGTGATCCACAATCTTCTTGATTTCAATATCACGAAGTTGTTCAGAACGAATCTTGTCCTCAAGAGTTGGACTGGCTGTCAAGCTAGCAAGGTATCCTTCAGGAACAAGACCAAGGTTCAGCTTCTGGAATTCTTCATGAAGTGGAGGTTGGCTTTCCATGATCATGAGATTATTGCAATAGGATTTACGACTGAGAGCATCGGCCATAACATTAGCCTTGCCTGGAGTGTAAGAAATGGTGAGATCAAAGTCTTTAATCTTCTCAATCCATCTCCTTTGCCTGAGGTTCAGATCTGGCTGAGTGAAGATGTATTTCAGACTCTTGTGATCGGAAAAGATTTCAGTTTTGTTACCCAACAAGTATTGTCTCCATTTCTTGAGGGCAAACACAACTGCTGCAAGTTCAAGATCATGAGTGGGATAGTTTTGCTCATGTGGGTTCAACTGACGTGAAGCATAAGCCACAACTTGACGTTCTTGCATAAGAACTGCTCCTAGTCCTTGGAGAGATGCATCACAGAATATCTGGAAAGGTTTGGTGGTGTCGGGGCCAACTAGAACAGGTGTGGAAGTGAGTTTAGTCTTCAGGAGGTTGAAACTCTCATCACATTGTGGAGTCCAAACGAACTTTTTGTCCTTCTTTGTGAGATCAGTGAGAGGTTTAGCAATCTTGGAAAAGTTTTGGACGAAACGACGGCAATAGCTAGCCAAGCCAAGAAAGCTTCTAACTTGTTTCACCGTCTTAGGGGGTTTCCAATCAACAATTGCCTTAACCTTTTCAGGATCAATGGCAATGCCTTTGGCAGAGATGATATGACCAAGATATGCAACTTCTGGAATCCAGAACTCACATTTGGAAAACTTGGCATACAAACGATGCTCGCGAAGTTTCATGAGAGTGAGACGAAGGTGTTTTCCATGCTCTTCCTCGGATTTTGAGTAGACTAGAATATCATCAAGATATACCACAACGAACTTGTCGAGGTATTCATGGAAGACAGAATTCATGAGTCTTGAGAACGTCGCCGGTGCATTGGTGAGGCCAAAGGACATGACGGTGTATTCATATAGACCGTACCTAGTGGTGAAAGCCGTCTTAGGAATATCTTCCTTTCTGATTTTTATCTGATGGTAACCCATCCTCAAGTCCAATTTTGAGAATATTGAGGCTCCAGCAAGTTGATCAAAAAGATCATCGATACGAGGAAGTGGATACTTGTTCTTGATGGTTTTCTCGTTGAGAGGACGATAGTCAACCACGAGTCTCTTAGTTTGATCCTTCTTGGCAACAAACAGAGTTGGGCAACCCCAAGCGGAGGAACTAGGCTGAATGAAACCTTTGTCCATATACATATCGATTTGCTCCTTCAACAATTTCAGTTCAGGAGGAGCTATCTTATATGGATGCTTAGAGATTGGAGCAGTACCTGGCTCAAGCTCGATCACGAACTCAACTGCTCTGTCCGGAGGCATCCCTGGCAATTCTTCTGGAAAGACGTCAGGGAATTCACAAACCACCGGAACATTTTCAATTGCCGGAAGGGGTTTGGCATCAAGGCTGAACAGCTGAGCAGAAGTTGTTCCATATGGAGAATAGACTATCTGGCCTGAAGTGTGGGAGAGAGTTATTGACTTTTGAGCACAGTCAATTTTAGCTTTGTGGGTCTTCAACCAATCCATACCCAGAATGACATCAATGTCAGAATTTCCCAGCAACATGAGTGAAGCAAGGAATATGCGACCTCCAATTAGGATCTGATTGTCCATGCTTATCTTGGAAGTAATCATTTTATTTCCCGGAGAGTGCACATAGATTTGATTGCTTAGCGGAACCAGAGCTAAATTGTACGTTGTAGCAAAGATCTTTGACACAAACGAATGCGATGCTCCAGTATCAAACAACACTTTAGCTGGAATAGAGTTTACGGGTAATATACCGAGAACGACGTCAGCAGCCTCTTCGGCTTTGTCGGCCTTGATATGGTTCACCCTCGCGTTCCTCCCGACAGGCCTATTGTTGGAGTTGAAGGCTTTAGCCGGAGGAGCACGAACCATAGCTTGGTTGGTGTTGGGGCGAGGAGGTAGGGGTAGCTGCTTCTGAGTGCACTTATCAGCATAATGTCCAGTATCCTTGCACTTGTAGCAAGTGACGATACGAGAAGGACCTGGCCTTGGCTGCCCCATCGGAAACCTCTGACCCTGCATCTGAGATGGGTTGGGTGGGCGGGGACCAAAGCCTGGAGAAGCTTGGGCATTTGGAGCCCGAGTGACAGCACCATTTGGCACCCAGATGCGGCGCTTCTGCGGAGGGGTGGTCATGTTGGAGGAGGAACCACCCTCACGCGAGTGCTTGCGGGACTCTTCGAACGCCTTGCGCCCATTCTCCTCATTGAGCGCGGTGTTCACAAGCTCGACGAAGTCCTTGCACTTGATGTTTGTGAGAGCGTACTTCAGTTCCGGGTTAAAACCTCGGCGGAACCTCGCCATCTTCTTGGCTTCGGTGGACACTTCGTCACCAGCGTACCGAGCGAGACGATTGAACTCGTTCTGGTAGCCGAGAACGTCCAGCTTGCCCTGTCTGAGAGAGCAGAATTCCTCACGCATCTTTTCCATGAGACCATCCGGGATGTGGTGCTTCAGGAAGGCATCTCTGAAACATCCCCAGTTGATAGGAAAGCCAGCCCTCATGGCCTGGTAGTTCTCCCACCAAGTAGCTGCCTGACCCTTCAGTAGGTAGGTGGCGTACTTGACCTTATCCTCTTCAGCAACATGAGCTATCTCCAGAGCTCTTGCCACGTCACGGATCCAGTCATCAGCATCCAGGGGCTCACGTGTTGCCACGAAAGCTTTTGGGCCCAAGCTGAGGAAGTCCTTGATGGTGACCCTTGGAGCATTCTGGTTGTGTTGCTGGTTAGCCTGGATCTGGGCCATCTGTGTCACCACTTGGGTCATCTGAGCCAACAGCTCCCCCATTGGTGGTGGCGGTGGCGGGTTGTTCCTGGTTGGAGGCATCCTGAACAGAAATTCATTTTAGCACAACAACAGAAAAGGATAGACTTGGTAACCGAAAGATAGATTATTCCGACGCATGAATAGATAACCAACAGGTACATCATCACATGTTCAAATACATCAGAATATCCAACAGACCAATACATGGTTCGAAAACGAAAGGATAAACTAGACACAGCTAGTAATGGATACAAAGGTACTCCCATGCTCATCACGCAGGACGGCGGTGAGTAGTACGACGAGAGATACGGTGAGGAGGAATCCCACGGAAGTAGGTATCACGACGATCCCTGTAGATAGGAACTGCTCTGAGAGCAACTCTCGGTGTGGTGAAGTGGAAAGCGTCGTATCCCTGTGCTCCATAGCGGGGAATCCCAGTGTAACCAGCTCCGAGGTCGAGAAGTGGGCCTCTGATCGGCTCGTAACCTCCAGCATCTGGCAACGGAAGACCAGCTGGCTGAACGACACGTGCGAAGCGCTCGTCTCCAACAAAGTCTGTGGTGTACGTCGCCAGACGAGTGAGAGCAAGGCGGAGCTGCTCCCTGACTGAGGCTAACTCCTGAGAAAGTGCGGAAGCAACGGCATCACTGTGACTAGCAAACTGGGCAGTGACCTGAAGCCTGGAGCTATCAGTCTCGTAGGTATCCATGTCACGGTGGATAGTGAAGTGAGCTCCTGCTGCCGTGATGTAACCACGGGGGATGTGACGAAAGCTGGACTTATCAAACCCCCAGTAGTCAGCACGGAGAACGGTGACACTCACGTACGCTGCCTGCTGCACTGCCATATCCACTGTGGACCCTACTGCCTCGTACTGGTGTGCAATGCTCCTGCCATCATCCGACAGAATGTAGACGATAGCCCGGTAGCAAGTCTGGTCACACTCTCGCTGGTGCTCGTAGACCCGGTACTCTGGTGCCCAATGGAACCCCAGAAAGGTAACCATGTCTCTCAGCAACTCCGGAAAACCGGCGGTGCTCTCACAGCGAGTCATGCGAACCACCTGCGGATAGTAGTTGAGACCCATCTGCAGATTATTTGGAAGGTTTTGGTTAGACTCCGGGAGAAGGAAAAGGATGTGGAAAGCAACAACAAGGTTCAACGGACGACAAAGATGTTGAAAAGAACATGATATTGAAGCAACATCGGGAAAACGAGACCAAAAATCCTGAGGTACTACAGAGAACCCAAAACACGTGAAATCCTAACTTGAAAGTTTAGGTGAGAACAGAAAACACGTTGCACTTCCTTACCAGAAAAGGGTGGGTGGGTGGGGAAAGAAGAAAAATGGCAGAATTCCTACTCTCACGTTTCATTTTTCCTATATAGCTACAAAATAGTTTCTAGACTCAAACTGCGACCAGTAAAAGGGATCCTACAGGCAGACAGGCTCTGATACCATTTGTCGCACCCTGGGTTTCTAGAGGATACTCCTCGCACGAACTGGAAGTCAGGTGCTTGGATTATGGGGCATAACTGCTCCCACGTCCCAGCTTCCTGGTAGGCCTGCGCTTATGCGCGACAACACAAGCCCTGCTTCCACCGTCGAAGTAAACTATCCGCTAGGAACCTGAAGGCACTACTGTCGACGTACTTCATAATCAAACACGCACGGTACGTCAACAGTTTGGTACGAATGATAACACAGAATGTCTCTAAGACACAAAAGAATGAAATAAGGGCAACTGGCCTTCACTAAGGCAGAAAATATCGAATACAGTCATCCAGAGGACACATGTCCCAA
Source organism: Alopecurus myosuroides (assembly GCA_028641055.1). Classification (NCBI taxonomy): domain Eukaryota; kingdom Viridiplantae; phylum Streptophyta; class Magnoliopsida; order Poales; family Poaceae; genus Alopecurus; species Alopecurus myosuroides. The sequence continues at coordinate 344,259,433 of CM054058.1, forward strand.
CATATCATCCATTACAACAGCGGAAGCAATCAAAGGGGTCTGAGTACAGACAAATCCATGGCTTAAGAAGCCTGAGAACATAAAGGAAAACGAAGCCCATCCACGAAGGTCTGGATCCTGCCCTGGTCCAGCTAACTACTCGTCTGCAGCGTCATCGAACTCCACAAAGTAGCCATCCTGGGAAGCATCGTAGTCGTAGTAGTACTCTGCGTAAACCACAGCCCCAACGGGGTCAGTACATCCAAGTACTGGCAAGCAAGACTCACATTTCATCAAGGAGTTACCCGTCAACACAAGCATAGATGCTTGGGATCAACGGAAGAAGGGGTGATATAAAAGTTGCTGCTGGCTGCTCTAACCAACTACAGAATATAACTACAAGTTCCGGCTAACAGACAAGATAAGATCGAGGATTGTAACTAACTGAAAGATAACTCCAACCAAAACCCATCCTGGATCTCGCCCCTTATCCAAAGAAGCAATCCGAGGATAACTCACACAGTTATGATAAGGTGAATCAAATTATTGTGTGAATAACCTATTACTAGTCATGTTATTAATCATTGGGTGAAACATGATTGATCATTATGTTGAAGTTGTCCTGAGTACTTGTTAGCCAGTACTTTCACCAAGTAATCCATAACCGCGGAAAACACGGCTTCTCGAGAAGATTATCCCTGCAGGGTTGCACCAATTTGGCCGTACACTCATGAATATCCCGCCAGATGGGATGCCTCCCACCAAGCGGGGCACTCAACACAACCGACCATTCCTCGCATCAAGCCCAAAGAACCTTGGGCGCACGGCTAATCAAGCCCAGAAGAAAATGGACCATCATAGCACTCTAAGACCGTGTCCCCCTATATGCCGACTACGAAAGTTCCACCCTGCGCTGGGCTCGCAAAAACATGCATGCGGCAAATGGAAAACACGAACTAAATGAGGCGATTTGGACGAGATGCGAATCAGGTCAAGTTGAGGGGGGCGCCCATACTCGCTTCCCAAATGCGGGTAGTGCGCTCATCATGGATCAGTAGACAAGACCCTTTTCCTATTAGGGTCGACACTAGCAGGCTCCAAAACCACTCATGGGCCTCCTGCCGGTGCCTTATCATCAAGTTATTATGATTACCATTAGCAATTAACAGGATTGATTGATTAATAACGAGCCCCGGTACAGGATAATAAGATAGCAACAGTAGTAACCGACAACAGACTCGAGTAAAAGCAACCCTAAGCATGCTAGATAATACTAAGGCACAAGCAAAGGCTATGGGTATGGAGGTGGTGGCAATATCATGGCTCAAGGTATCATGTGATGGGTTCGGAGAACAAGCAACGATACATAGGGCTAGCCATAGTAGACAAAAGGACAGTATCGACAACAAGTGTGGAAAGGAAACTCGATGATTCATGTGAGTGATAACTTGCCTGGCAGCTCAGTATCGTACTGGGCTAGGTCCTGAGAAGTGGTGTCGTAAGGATCGTCGGTCTCAACGTAGTCGTCGTCTAACCGAGAAGAAGCAAACAAACAAAACAGGTATGTAAACAAACATTGACATGGCATTGTGCACAATCAACTATGATGCATGACAATTTAATAGATGCAACAAAATAACCTATTTGATATGATAACACAATTTAAATGGACTGATATGCAACTGTGAGTTGCATATGACAAGCCCATGGAATTTGGTTAGTTTATTTGTTTTCCAACTAATCAACAGATGATAATGGATTAGCATGATGCATGCAAAAGGAAAACAGCAAAATAACAATATTAGAACCAAATTACAATAGGTTGTAGCAATTTAAAAGGTTGTTATTAATTTTGGAAAATTTTTGGGTGCATTAGAGGTACCACACATGTAGTTGTTGTTTTCAACCATTTAAAAAGCTCAAAACAAATAACAAAGTTGATACTTGAAAAGAACATCAAATTCTGGTTGGATTACATGTTTCACAATTTGAAATTAGACTTTGGATTATTTAGTTATGAATTGAACAAAATTAAACAATTTTTAATTGAATTAAACAAGATTAAATAGTTTAGGCAATTTAAATTGTTCAAACCAGAAAACAAAATTTATATTTGAATAGAGCATTCAAAAAGGTGTGAAAAACATATTTTAGTTGAATTATTTGAAACCAGTATGAATTAGTTATGAATTATTTCAAATTGCATTTGAATTATTTAGATTTGAATTTAAATTGAATTTTGAAATTTCAAAACAGAACACAAATTGCATATTTGAAAAGTTTAGGAAATTTAGATCAGAATTCATATACAACTTTTATTTATTGGATTAACAGATTAAAAGTTATTGGATTTTGAAGTTTATTGATTATTCTGTTATTTAAAAATGAAATAGAAATTTAAAACAGATTTCTTGTATTACTTTTGATACGCGCTGGAAACATACCCGCAGGCACTGCCCTGTGGGCCTGCGGGGCCAGCACGCTGGCGTGGCAGAGGAGAGGCTGACAGGGGGGGCCACCCTGTCAGCACCGCGTCGAAAAAAAGACGGGATTTAATCCCGCGAGGGCAGGGCTCGAGCCCTGCACCTCTCGCTCGCTGCGCGTGCGCTGTACCAGCTGCGCTGCTGCGCGTTGTTTGACAGTATACGATGCGCAACGAGGATATGGTTCAGTAAGCGTTACTGAACTTTTAACTGAAACGCGCCCGACTGAAACTCGACAGAGCTACCGGCGGCGAGGTGAACGTGCACGGCGGCGCTGCGGTGTTTGTGCTGGATGATCAGAACGTTCGCGTGCGTGCTGGAAGCAGTGGACACGCACAGAGAGCAACAGAGGGAGAGAAGGGTGGAGCTCACCGTGGGGTTGATCGACGGTGACGTCTTGCTGACGGAGACGACGTCGGAGGGGAAGAGGACGGCGGCGTGGCTGTGGGGCTTCTCCTCGTGTGCTCTGGTGTTCAACGCGTAGAGGAAGACGCGGGGAAGCGATTCCAGCAAGCGATTGACGACGAGGGGCCCTGCAGCGGAGGCGAGGACCTCGGATTCAGTAACATGGCGCCACGGTGGCCGGAGAAGGGCGAGGATCGCGGCGGCGTTACAGAGGCTTACCGTTGGCGATCCCGTGTCCAAAACGAAGAGGGAAGGTTGGCGGTTTGATTCCAGCAGGCTAGAGGCTAGGTGGAGGAGAGAGGTGGCGGCGCCATCGCCGGATTCAGAAGCGCGGCGGCGGTGAGATTCAGAGGTGGAGAGAGGGGAACGACAGAGCGAGAGGATGGCGGCGCGGAGAGGTGAGCGCGGAACCCTAGCGACCTAGGGTTGCTCCCAGGTGCCTAGGAGGCTTTATAGGCGCGGCGCGAGGGTACGGCCGCCGGCGTCGCGCGCGGTGCCGCGGTGGCACCGGCCGATTTCGCGCCGTACCGCGAGAAGAAGGCGATTAGAAGGGCGGCACGCATCTTGACGCAGCCGAAACGGTAAGTGGGGGAGAGAGTGGGCTGGGTAGCGCGCGCTAGGGATTAGGTGGGCTTGGGCCAAGCTATCTGCTGCGCGCGCGCTAGGTTTAGTTAGTTTTTATTCTTTTCTGTTTTTATTTTTTTTTGTACTTGCTTTTGGAACAAGATTGTTAAGGTTTTATTTGAGGAAAAATTTAGAAAAATTAGGTTAAGCTTTTTAGTTAAATAGGAACCACATTATCAACTTGGTTTTCAAAAATGAAATTTTAAAATCATAGTTAGTGTTTGAAACCAAATTTGGGGTATTTTCATATTAAATTGATTTATTGAATATAACCATTTGAATAGGGTTATCCCTAGATTAAAACAAATGATTTTAGAATTTCAAAGTGTGGTGAAATTGATGGGTTCAAAACAAGTACTGATTTGAAACTTGGTTGAAATTTAAAAGGTGATTTGAGAATAAATGATTGAAAAAATTGGTTGGATTTAAAGCAACAATTTAATAAGTGAGAAAAGGAATAACATGGTTGTTTTTAGTTGTTGTTTTTATTCCAAAATTGTAACATAGCAAGTATGAAACCAAAGTTTGAAAAAGGTTTGAATTTGAGTTGTAAAAACAGGATAAAACAGATAGAACCAAATGCAAACAATAAATAAACATGATGCCATGATGCATTGCTTGAAATAAAACAAGGAATCAAACATTCTAAGGATTGTTTTCATACTTGGATGTTACACTTGTGCAACTATAATGGGTCTTAAATTCATCATGGCTAGTTGAACCCTAATTAAAGCCTTCCTACCACCTATATATATGCATACTTGCATGTTTAGCTTTCATTTGGTGTGTCTTGCAGAGTACATTCAAACGTACTCATATTGGTTTCGTCCCTGGCTATTGTCTTAGTCAGACTTTGAGCAGAAACCCGGAGAACCTGAAGAAGATGGTGTCGCTGACGGCTATGCGAACTAGGAACGTCTCCGAGTCAGTAGCCTGTAGGTAGTCAAGGCGTGACTTGGGTTTACCACGAGTGTGTTTTGTAGACTTCCGCTGTTTCTAGTATGTGTTCCTGCCCTGCGTGGCAGATCTTTTTCAACTGTGTCGTGTGACCAGTTGTGTAAGCCGTGTATTTGTGTAGTGGATGTTGTAATCTGCAATGCCAACTCGAGTATGTTGTTCACGACTAACTGATCATGGGATCGTGAATGTATGCATACTGGAGGTCTCGGACTGCTAGTCTGGGGTCTCCACAGAGTTGGTATCAGAGCCATCCTGACTTTAGGAGACCTTAGTTTAGCACGGACGTCAGATAGGAAATAAAACTATTTTGGTAAAAACTATATTACTGCCTAAAATGTTTTATCTAAGGAACCATAAACATGGTTTCCATTTTTCTCATATTTTCAAAAATTACTGCCTGGTTTATAAAACAGAAGTTTTGAAGAAAAACAGAGAAAATAGTAAACATACATTTTTGTCTTTTGTTTTCATGGTTAAATTTTTTTTTGTAAATAAATAAACATGAGTTTACAAAACTTTGGTTTTCATTTAAAAGTCTACCAAAAGGTTTTTCTTTGGTTATCTTTCTATTAAATATTACATACTTGACGATGTCCCAAGAAGACTTTAGTAGTTAGCAACCCGAAGAAAAAGAAGCTTCCTTCAGAAGACCTCAACATAAAGATGAGGTAAAGAGAAGACTTCAACAACCCTTTTGTCGACCTAGCCCATAGAAATCGATAGGTTTCGCTCAGTTGTTTTTTAGCTACCCGTTCTTCAGCGGTAATAGACGTTTGCTGGTACTAAAGGTACCTTGTTTGTCCTTTTTCCTGTGTGCTAATTGTGTGTTTTTACTCTTGCGTAATGTTTTTACTTGCTCCCTTGTTGTGTGTGTTTTGTACTTATTTTTCATGTGTGTCTCACAAGCACGGCTTTTCGGCAAAACAAAGCCACCACACTTTTACCTCTTGTTTTGTTCCTGTTTGTTTGCAAAAACTCTTTTTGCCATGACTTCCTTAGTTACACTTTTGGTATCTCTTCAAAAAGTCTGACATAACAAAACCCCTTTTCAAAAAGTTTATCCCCCATCCCTTCATGAGAAGTGCAAGGTAGGGACGCTCTCTACTACAACCAGAGAGCCCGAGATCTCTGAAATCTTCTTCAAGACGGATGACGGACTTCATGCGCCATTTTGGGCAACTACCTCAAGAGCCGTCATGAAGAACGACGAATTCAGATTCAAGCCCGAGTCAAAGCGAGCCCGAGCCAAAGCGAGCTGTGTCTCGCAATTCCAACAAACATTTACCAAACTAACACTACTAACATAACTATCTTATTTTAGACTAACATCTAACCGAAGGTTTGCTTAAGGCACTAGCTAGTTTTCCCGAGGGAAAGCTAACTATGTGATCCTAAATCACCTATGAAGACGCCTACAAAGCTCCATGTAGATCAAGACACAATGAAGTATTCCACGACCTACCATCGCCACCAAGGAAAAATGAGACAAAGATGAAGATAATTCCCGACAACCTACGAAGACTAATCAAAGGGAGGAAGCATCTGCACTTCCACGCAGTCAACCACTCAAGAAGCAAAGGAGCATATAGGATTTTCCTAACAGCTTTCCTAACTATAATCGGAGAGATTCAAGTCTACGGACCTGACGCCCTGTGAGGCCATATGGTTGCCGTGAGTAACTATCTGTGATACCCTATAAGAAGACCAGGTCCAGACAACGACAGAAGGTCTACGAAGCAGCAAAATCAAGACCATTCATTAGCTTGTGTCGTTCCACCAACACTAACAACAAGGACATGAAGAGTCAAGTGAATACATCCACCTCCTCGACAAGCAACACTCTGACAACATCAACATGTCGATTTCTCAGAAGACCACCTAGTCAAAGGGTCTTCATTTACAAAAAAATTGGAGAAGCCCGAGACTCTTGTTTTTAGTTACACTCTTAAGTACCCACTTACGAATCTCGGGGACGAGATTCATTTTAAGGGGGGGGGGGGAAAGAGCTTTTACATCCCAATTTTTGGAAGACAGGAAAACTTGTTATCAATAACCCAAAAATCAGGGCCAACAAAAACTGTTTAACATGTTTGGCTAATGCTTGTGTTTCTTTTCTGTTTGCTTGTTGATTGTGTTTGTTAACACCTGACATTAAAAACCAATGATCATAACTTTCTTAAAAACACAACCCTTGTGATCAAGTCATGACAAGAAAGCTTATCATCTTCATCCATTACACTCTTTTGGCAAAAACCTTTTGGAAAATGTTTTGATTTGAGAAGAAACCCAAAGGCCAAGTTTTGAGAAAACAAAAGATAATTTCCAAAACTATATAAAAAGTATTTTGGGGATAATCATATCCAACATGTTTTCAACCAAGATGTTTTTGCAAGTATTTCAAAAACTCCTTCTCACTTCCTTCTTTTGCAAAAACAATAAGAGGGGACTATGTTACCCCTGTGTTTACCTCAATTATATTATTATGGGAAATAAAAACTTTTGAGCTGAACCTCTTTAGAAAATCCTCTTGTCATGGTATGTCTTGATCACTACCACAAATTAACACTTGATAAAAACACCTGGAAATTAAATTGAAGAACTCAGTTGTTTGAGTGATCTTGTGTGTCTTATTATTTTATCTGCTTGTTGGGTGATCTTATCTTGTGTTTGCTTTGAAGTATTTATTTCTGTTTGTTGTTTAATGTGTGCTGTTCTAATAAAATAAAAACTATTAATAACAAGATCAAGCATCTATATCATATTCCATCACATGCTCATATGTAACATCCCTGATTTTTGGAAAATGCAAAAATCACAAAAAATTTGAAACTTTTTGTTTTCATGTTTAGTAAGTCACCAAAAACCAAATGAGATGCAAGAAACAAAAGAAAACAATGCATGTTCTAATGTTTTGGAAATGAAAATCCAATATACCTCTGTTCCATAAATCCTAAAGTCATTTCAAAATAAATATTTCTACATAAATAAAATAATTCTTCTTAAGCAAGCCCTTACACCAAACATGTTTTCAACCCAATTATGATCTTGAAAATATTTTTGATATATAAAAACTAGAGAATTGTTATCTCTAATATTTTTCTTCTTATCTCTAAAAAGGGTTTCGCTATTATTGAAAACCCCAAAATAGATATAAGTTGGATCCTTGTTTTCCAAGTGTTATGTCAATCAACAAAATAATATAGTGCTATAGAAATAAATTGTTTATGAAAACAAGTAATATTACTTTGAAAATAGTTTATGGCAACATTACTCAATTATTTATAACCCTTAATAAAGTTCTAGGCCTTAAAAGTATTTGAGGAGAATAAAATTATTAATAATAACCTTTAGTTGTTATTCCAAGTTTTAAACATAAAGGTGTGAAAATAAAATGCATTGCTTGATAATAACATAAAAGAGGGTTTTGGAAAACAATATCATGACTTGTAGTTTTATTCTAAATTTTATTGATCAACAATATTAACTATTTGATATGAACTAATTAAATAACATTAAGTTACTATTAGTAAATCCTTCATATCCTAAAATTATAAAATGTGAGAATGGTTTAAAAATGACTCTCCAAAAATAATATATGACATGTAAAATGTCTTTGAAATTTTATTTAGATAATAACATCAATTTATTATTTTCTAAATTTTAAAATGGCCTTAAAGTATTATTAGTGTTTTATTTATATTTCAAAGTATAAAATTGTGAAAAACAAGATGAAATAACTTTCAAAATTATGTTTTTAACATTTATAATGTCACTAAAATTTAAATTGACCAATAACAATGTTTCATAAATTTTTAAATTAAAAATCACATTATGTGACTATTAAGGAATTATTCAAATTTCCTAAATTCAAAAATAAAATATGATGTTTTGTTTTCAAAAATGGTACTGTTGGAAAGTATTTGGTTTATTAAGAATTAAGAAATTTGTTTCATGTTAATTGGATATTTAAAACAAAAGTTATTAAGGTTTTAATTAAACAGAAATAAAAAGAAAAAGAAAAAGGGCCGATGACGTCATGATGACGTCATCGTCATCAACCTCCCATAGAAACGTAGCTACCGTTTCTTCCCGATTTTTAACCTCTCTAATTGCGTCCGATTAAAGACCCCAATTGATGCAATAAACCCAGCCCCTTATAGCCCGCACTCCCCTCTCCATTTCCCCTTTCCCTCCTTTGCCAATTATTTGCCGAGTCCACCGGAATAGCTCGCCGGAGTCCACAGTACCCGCCGCCGTGCGTCGTCGATTGCGGCCGCCGTAGCCCCTCCCCGCTCTCATATTTAGTACCTTTCGAATCCCCTCTTTCGGGCGCACGCTCTCATGCACTTGTCCGATCTTTTCATGTAGAGAATCAGCGACGCCATCTGATCCATGGTCGCCGGAGTTAAGAGCTCCTCCGTCCGCTCGGCGCCAACGCTCGAGGAAGCGAGCGGCCGCTCCGTGGCCACCCGCGTGTTCGTTGTGCTGCGCTGCATCTTTCCATCGTATTCCCGGAGTTAGGCGAACACCGGAGGGACACCATCATCGTTTTCTTCCTCTCAGATCGCCGGAAAACCACCGTCTCCACCATCTCCGGCCACCGGAGTGCTGCCACGGTAAGCCCTAGTTCCAGTGCCTTTGGATCTGAATCGGATGGCTAGGATTAGATCTCGCGCGAAGGGGTACGCCCCCGTTGGATCTAGATCCAACGCCCCTGATCTTTTCACTTAACCCAGTCAGCATGTACAGTCAGCGCCACGCGTACAACACAGTCAGCAGCAGCACCCAATCAGATCCAGCCACGTGGCCCTGCCTTTAATTCAAATTTATCTCCCGGTAGAATTTTGGTAGATTTGCAGAAAAGCCCCTGCAACTTCAAATCATCATATCTTTTCAACCACTTAGCCAAATTTAGCAATCTTGGACTTTTTGAAAAGCCCTTGACATCTAGAAACTTTTGGCACTGGCCAAATTCAAATTTGATAAACTTAAATTGGTTCAAATTCAAATATGCTTGTTTGATGGAATTTGGCATAATTCAAATTCTACAAATATAAAAATTGCAAATAAAATATATTTGGAAACCTTAGAATGTGTACTTTCATATCCTCTGTCCCAAAATAATATTTGAACAAATTAAAATTGAATTTAGAATTAAGTTTTCTATTTGAGTATTTTTGACATAGATTAATTTCTATAAATATTTTCAATATAGTTCCTTTTGCAAAATTGCTCCATTTGATAACCTTGGACCAGAAAAACCTTGACCAACCATTTTGGACACCCTTGGACCATGACCATGTAATTTTAGTCAAACTTCCATCATAGTAGTCCATCTAGTTATTATGTCTTAGATTTTGTTTCTATTTCTTTCTACCATTGTTTGTTGTGGCCATTTTGAATCCAAGACCAAGTCCCTTGTAGGTAAACCATCTAAGAGACCAAGTAGTGAACCTCAAACACTAGTACTATAGGTTTCTATCTACTCCTCCATCCCCCTATTCTTGCTTCAAGAATCCATCAAGTTAGCAAATGAAAAACAAGACTCAAGCAGTAGAAGGCTCTTCACTTTCAACTTGGTGGCAACATGAAGAGAATACAAGGAGGATCAATGAAGAAATTTTGAAGAAAAGACTCCACCACTAGAGGAAGCTCAAGGAAGTACAAGTGTGAAGAAATCCAGAAGAAAACATCTCCCTCTCTCTTTCTATCTTTCTTCTTATTTTTCTTTCCAAATTGACTTAGTAGTATTTGTGCCCATCCCATACCCAAACCAATTAGTGAAGTGAAAACCATGAAGACTATCAAGACCAAGATAAGCACCACACCAAGGAAGGAAACAACTTAGATGACATGATGATGATCTTCAAGAAGGCAATCACATGAGGACTAGAAGCAATCCACCCAAGTTGAAGAGTAACAAGTTATTTTTGTCCAAACCATTGACCCAAATGGAAAACACAAGACTTAGTAATATTTTCCCTTGAATGATGAAGTTAGTAGACCTACCCTAACCACAATGGAAAATACTAACATAGTCACTCAAATATTTTTGAAGGTGAATATGACCAAGTGTTTGCATGTATTACTTTAGTTGAAGAAGTAATATGTTTATTCTTAGTGAACTCTTGGAACTTCCTCGACAAGTATGGTTATAATAAAGTTAGTTTTATACATAACTCAACCTAGTCCAATCCTAAGTAAAACATTAGAAACTCCTTAGAATGTAATGAACCATTAGAGAATAAATATTTTCAAAATCAAACCTTGACCTTGTCCTAGCCAACTTAGTCCAACTCCTTTGTTATGACATTTGCTATGTTTGCTTTCTCCACCTATGTGTTTGATTGCTAGGATGCTTGTTTATTTTGTTATTGTGTTTTCAATGAATAGATTGTACGGAGAGCAACGATCTTTTGTGAAGAGAGTGTGATATCTTCACCAATTTCAACAAGGCAAGTAACACATCATCAACTACCCATTATTTTCTATATGCATTAGTTGATTTTTGAGTAGTATGCATTGATAGGAAATTTTACTAAGTTTATTATGCTATGCTATTATCCTAGTAGTGTGTAGCCATCTATTTTATCCTTGTTATTTATAGCCTTAGAACTTGAGAGATGCTATGCAATGTGACAAATGATTTTTACTTGATGTTGTGGAAAAATTCTAAGTAACACCTTCAATGAACCACCTGGGTGGATTTGGTTGTTTGGCTGATGAGAGTTGAGTGTCTCCCCGAGGGGTTGTTCACTTGAGGAATGCCACCCAGGAACAAAGTGATTATGATGTTCCCCAAGTTTAGATTGCTTCCAGTGCAGCCTTTAGTCATATGGGCTCTGTCTTGATCAACTAAGTTGTGAGGGTTCAGCCTGGGCTTGACAAGCAGATGTAGCATAATTATAGGTGGAACGGGTCTTGCCATTGGGTTGGATTCTTGCTTCTGAAAGATCTCGTCTTGATTCTTCTCCTTTCCTTAATGCACTCAGGGTGTATAGGATGTTTGGGTTGAGTTGAGTCTGAAGGTGAAAGTGCACAAGCTCTGCAGAGTCAACAAACTAAGATCTTAGCCATGTCCCCGGTTATGGACAACTATGAGCAGCTGGACAAGGATTGACGGAAGAATCTCATCTTTAATTTCAATAAGTAAAATTTTGACCAAGTGAAGAGTATTGTGGTGCTTGGATCTAAATCCAATGTTGCCACCCCTTTGAAAAGAAAAGTTTGTTCTACAAAAGAGATAGGACAAAACTGGCTTTATGCAAACTTAGCCAAAACTCCACTCAGCCAAATAAGCATGTAGTATTAGTCTTTCCATTTATATCCACCATAGTGTTACTTGCCAATACATTAAATTGTATTGACTCCCTTGTGGCTGCATATTCCATATTGCAGATGTTTCTGAAGACGAGTGAGGATTTCGTTTAGGATCTCGAGACTATCGCCAACATGTTTTGCCTGTGGCACATGAAGAAGATGGGCTCAATGTTGTACTATGTTTTCCGCTGTATATCTCTGTTTACTGCTAGTCTTCTAAGACTATGCAAGTTGTAATACTATTTTGTAAAGACTGGATCATGCGATATAATAGAATTTGATGCATTTGCATGATATTTCATTTTGTACTGTGGTGCTAGCAATTGATCCAGGGACTAGCACAATAACACAGGTATCCCATCTTTATTAAAAGTTGGGATGCTACAAAATGGTATCAGAGCATTGTGTTGCCCATAGAATTCAAGACCCTAAGTTTGGAAAAGACCCTAGGATTGAAAATTTTCTATGTTCAAACTTTCTGGAAACAAAACAATCATATTAATTCTTCTCATATCATCTCATCTATTATTCACCTTCAAAATTTTCTAGATGACCTACCTCTTGAATACCCTCAAGGCAAGAAGTGTTCTCACCACATGGAGACCTACACTCAAGACAATTGAAGAAACTTGGAGATATACCCCGACTTCACAACAATCAAGAACACCTCATGCTATTGAGAGAAGATTTTTGAGGAAACTCAAGAAGATATAGATGAGACCACCAATCTAGTTTGTTAGAACAACGTTAACGTGTTAGTGTATTGATCATACCAATGAGTGTGGTATGACAATACTAGATGTTTTTTGAAAACTTTATTGTCTGGTGTGATGATTGTGTTGTTATGTGTTGTTTTCAAGATGAGTTTCCTTGATCTGCTATTTTGGATAAGAACCTTCCTTAGCCATCTTTCTAAATCTCTACTCATCCCTACTAAACCAAACCCAACACCATACTCATTCACCAACCATAGTGAGAACCATTTGGAATCATACAACCTTAACCATATTGATACACAAGCCATACCATTGGAGGAATGCTCGTATCAAATTTCCTTCTTCTGTGTGAAGGAACAATCACATCCATGATAAAATGCCAACTGCCTAATAAGGATCAAGCTAACCTTGGAGGTATCAAAACAAATGGAAGATTTTTTCCTACCATGAGAGTTTCTTTAGAAATAGCATGGTGTTTTCCTTAAAGGATGACAAAAACGAGATGGAAGATTTTTCAAGAACATCAAAAGACCAAGTTGAGAGGAACCCAAAGACTTTTGATTGACCCAAAGAGTGACCCCTCAGTGTCAAAGGTAGTTCAACAGACCTATGTTGGTCTACACCTACACCACAAAGGAAAGATCTACTCAAGCTAATCTAGAATCCATCTACACTCCAATCTAAAGAAATTAGACTACCCACAAAAGTTTCTTTTAAGGGTGGTAGCCCACCCAGTTGTTCTAGAACCCAGTTACCCAATCTTTCTAACCTTCCCAAATCTCGGGACGAGATTTCTTTTAAGGGTGGTAGTCTGTAACATCCCTGATTTTTGGAAAATGCAAAAATCACAAAAAATTTGAAACTTTTTGTTTTCATGTTTAGTAAGTCACCAAAAACCAAATGAGATGCAAGAAACAAAAGAAAACAATGCATGTTCTAATGTTTTGGAAAATGAAAATCCAATATACCTCTGTTCCATAAATCCTAAAGTCATTTCAAAATAAATATTTCTACATAAATAAAATAATTCTTCTTAAGCAAGCCCTTACACCAAACATGTTTTCAACCCAATTATGATCTTGAAAATATTTTTGATATATAAAAACTAGAGAATTGTTATCTCTAATATTTTTCTTCTTATCTCTAAAAAGGGTTTCACTATTATTGAAAACCCCAAAATAGATATAAGTTGGATCCTTGTTTTCCAAGTGTTATGTCAATCAACAAAATAATATAGTGCTATAGAAATAAATTGTTTATGAAAACAAGTAATATTACTTTGAAAATAGTTTATGGCAACATTACTCAATTATTTATAACCCTTAATAAAGTTCTAGGCCTTAAAAGTATTTGAGGAGAATAAAATTATTAATAATAACCTTTAGTTGTTATTCCAAGTTTTAAACATAAAGGTGTGAAAATAAAATGCATTGCTTGATAATAACATAAAAGAGGGTTTTGGAAAACAATATCATGACTTGTAGTTTTATTCTAAATTTTATTGATCAACAATATTAACTATTTGATATGAACTAATTAAATAACATTAAGTTACTATTAGTAAATCCTTCATATCCTAAAATTATAAAATGTGAGAATGGTTTAAAAATGACTCTCCAAAAATAATATATGACATGTAAAATGTCTTTGAAATTTTATTTAGATAATAACATCAATTTATTATTTTCTAAATTTTAAAATTGCCTTAAAGTATTATTAGTGTTTTATTTATATTTCAATGTATAAAATTGTGAAAAACAAGATGAAATAACTTTCAAAATTATGTTTTTAATATTTATAATGTCACTAAAATTTAAATTGACCAATAACAATGTTTCATAAATTTTTAAATTAAAAATCACATTATGTGACTATTAAGGAATTATTCAAATTTCCTAAATTCAAAAATAAAATATGATGTTTTGTTTTGAAAAATGGTACTGTTGGAAAGTATTTGGTTTATTAAGAATTAATAAATTTGTTTCATGTTAATTGGATATTTAAAACAAAAGTTATTAAGGTTTTAATTAAACAGAAATAAAAAGAAAAAGAAAAAGGGCCGATGACGTCATGATGACGTCATTGTCATCAACCTCCCATAGAAACGTAGCTACCGTTTCTTCCCGATTTTTAACCTCTCTAATTGCGTCCGATTAAAGACCCCAATTGATGCAATAAACCCAGCCCCTTATAGCCCGCACTCCCCTCTCCATTTCCCCTCTCCCTCCTTTGCCAATTATTTCCCGAGTCCACCGGAATAGCTCGCCGGAGTCCACAGTACCCGCCGCCGTGCGTCGTCGATTGCGGCCGCCATAGCCCCTCCCCGCTCTCATATTTAGTACCTTTCGAATCCCCTCTTTCGGGCGCACGCTCTCATGCACTTGTCCGATCTTTTCATGTAGAGAATCAGCGACGCCATCTGATCCATGGTCGCCGGAGTTAAGAGCTCCTCCGTCCGCTCGGCGCCAACGCTCGAGGAAGCGAGCGGCCGCTCCGTGGCCACCCGCGTGTTCGTTGTGCTGCGCTGCATCTTCCCATCGTATTCCCGGAGTCAGGCGAACACCGGAGGGACACCATCATCGTTTTCTTCCTCTCAGATCGCCGGAAAACCACCGTCTCCACCATCTCCGGCCACCGGAGTGCTGCCACGGTAAACCCTAGTTCCAGTGCCTTTGGATCTGAATCGGATGGCTAGGATTAGATCTCGCGCGAAGGGGTACGCCCCCGTTGGATCTAGATCCAACGCCCCTGATCTTTTCACTTAACCCAGTCAGCATGTACAGTCAGCACCACGCGTACAACACAGTCAGCAGCAGCACCCAATCAGATCCAGCCACGTGGCCCTGCCTTTAATTCAAATTTATCTCCCGGTAGAATTTTGGTAGATTTGCAGAAAAGCCCCTGCAACTTCAAATCATCATATCTTTTCAACCACTTAGCCAAATTTAGCAATCTTGGACTTTTTGAAAATCCCTTGACATCTAGAAACTTTTGGCACTGGCCAAATTCAAATTTGATAAACTTAAATTGGTTCAAATTCAAATATGCTTGTTTGATGGAATTTGGCATAATTCAAATTCTACAAATATAAAAATTGCAAATAAAATATATTTGGAAACCTTAGAATGTGTACTTTAATATCCTCTGTCCCAAAATAATATTTGAACAAATTAAAATTGAATTTAGAATTAAGTTTTCTATTTGAGTATTTTTGACATAGATTAATTTCTATAAATATTTTCAATATAGTTCCTTTTGCAAAATTGCTCCATTTGATAACCTTGGACCAGAAAAACCTTGACCAACCATTTTGGACACCCTTGGACCATGACCATGTAATTTTAGTCAAACTTCCATCATAGTAGTCCATCTAGTTATTATGTCTTAGATTTTGTTTCTATTTCTTTCTACCATTGTTTGTTGTGGCCATTTTGAATCCAAGACCAAGTCCCTTGTAGGTAAACCATCTAAGAGACCAAGTAGTGAACCTCAAACACTAGTACTATAGGTTTCTATCTACTCCTCCATCCCCCTATTCTTGCTTCAAGAATCCATCAAGTTAGCAAATGAAAAACAAGACTCAAGCAATAGAAGGCTCTTCACTTTCAACTTGGTGGCAACATGAAGAGAATACAAGGAGGATCAATGAAGAAATTTTGAAGAAAAGACTCCACCACTAGAGGAAGCTCAAGGAAGTACAAGTGTGAAGAAATCCAGAAGAAAACATCTCCCTCTCTCTTTCTATCTTTCTTCTTATTTTTCTTTCCAAATTGACTTAGTAGTATTTGTGCCCATCCCATACCCAAACCAATTAGTGAAGTGAAAACCATGAAGACTATCAAGACCAAGATAAGCACCACACCAAGGAAGGAAACAACTTAGATGACATGATGATGATCTTCAAGAAGGCAATCACATGAGGACTAGAAGCAATCCACCCAAGTTGAAGAGTAACAAGTTATTTTTGTCCAAACCATTGACCCAAATGGAAAACCCAAGACTTAGTAATATTTTCCCTTGAATGATGAAGTTAGTAGACCTACCCTAACCACAATGGAAAATACTAACATAGTCACTCAAATATTTTTGAAGGTGAATATGACCAAGTGTTTGCATGTATTAATTTAGTTGAAGAAGTAATATGTTTATTCTTAGTGAACTCTTGGAACTTCCTCGACAAGTATGGTTATAATAAAGTTAGTTTTATACATAACTCAACCTAGTCCAATCCTAAGTAAAACATTAGAAACTCCTTATAATGTAATGAACCATTAGAGAATAAATATTTTCAAAATCAAACCTTGACCTTGTCCTAGCCAACTTAGTCCAACTCCTTTGTTATGACATTTGCTATGTTTGCTTTCTCCACCTATGTGTTTGATTGCTAGGATGCTTGTTTATTTTGTTATTGTGTTTTCAATGAATAGATTGTACGGAGAGCAACGATCTTTTGTGAAGAGAGTGTGATATCTTCACCAATTTCAACAAGGCAAGTAACACATCATCAACTACCCATTATTTTCTATATGCATTAGTTGATTTTTGAGTAGTATGCATTGATAGGAAATTTTACTAAGTTTATTATGCTATGCTATTATCCTAGTAGTGTGTAGCCATCTCTTTTATCCTTGTTATTTATAGCCTTAGAACTTGAGAGATGCTATGCAATGTGACAAATGATTTTTACTTGATGTTGTGGAAAAATTCTAAGTAACAACTTCAATGAACCACCTGGGTGGATTTGGTTGTTTGGCTGATGAGAGTTGAGTGTCTCCCCGAGGGGTTGTTCACTTGAGGAATGCCACCCAGGAACAAAGTGATTATGATGTTCCCCAAGTTTAGATTGCTTCCAGTGCAGCCTTTAGTCATATGGGCTCTGTCTTGATCAACTAAGTTGTGAGGGTTCAGCCTGGGCTTGACAAGCAGATGTAGCATAATTATAGGTGGAACGGGTCTTGCCATTGGGTTGGATTCTTGCTTCTGAAAGATCTCGTCTTGATTCTTCTCCTTTCCTTAATGCACTCAGGGTGTATAGGATGTTTGGGTTGAGTTGAGTCTGAAGGTGAAAGTGCACAAGCTCTGCAGAGTCAACAAACTAAGATCTTAGCCGTGTCCCCGGTTATGGACAACTATGAGCAGCTGGACAAGGATTGACGGAAGAATCTCATCATCAATTTCAATAAGTAAAATTTTGACCAAGTGAAGAGTATTGTGGTGCTTGGATCTAAATCCAATGTTGCCACCCCTTTGAAAAGAAAAGTTTGTTTTACAAAAGAGATAGGACAAAACTGGCTTTATGCAAACTTAGCCAAAACTCCACTCAGCCAAATAAGCATGTAGTATTAGTCTTGCCATTTATATCCACCATAGTGTTACTTGCCAATACATTAAATTGTATTGACTCCCTTGTGGCTGCATATTCCATATTGCAGATGTTTCTGAAGACGAGTGAGGATTTCGTTTAGGATCTCGAGACTATCGCCAACATGTTTTGCCTGTGGCACATGAAGAAGATGGGCTCAATGTTGTACTATGTTTTCCGCTGTATATCTCTGTTTACTGCTAGTCTTCTAAGACTATGCAAGTTGTAATACTATTTTGTAAAGACTGGATCATGCGATATAATAGAATTTGATGCATTTGCATGATATTTCATTTTGTACTGTGGTGCTAGCAATTGATCCAGGGACTAGCACAATAACACAGGTATCCCATCTTTATTAAAAGTTGGGATGCTACATCATATCATCTTCTGTTTTCTTACAAATCTCCAACTTTGGAGACATGCTTCTATGATAAATCTTGAACTAATCATCAATGCACCATCATACACCTCATTGTATATATCTATTCTATCTATCCAAGTTTTTATTTTGGATATTGAAACCCTTTGGTATCATCTTTCAAAGTCCTTAAGAAGGCATCCGTAAATAATGATCATATCTCCTTTATTATGAAGCACTTTGCCCTTGTTACTCCAAACCACTCCTCTTTGTTTTCAGGACCTATGAACCTACCCTTGTCATCTCCATTACCTATACATCACCTCCATATGGTCCACTTATTTTCCGATGGCCATTTAATTATTTATCTCTCATGGTTTTTAAACTATTAAATAAACTCCTGTTTTCACCCCTCTTCCACTTGGTGCCTCAAATATTTTCAAAAGAGTTATTTATTAAAAATCACTTTTGAGATCTATATCATGTACTCTCCCCTACCAACTCAAAAAAATTTGTTTTAAAAGCATTTTACTATTTATTATTTTCCATTCTCCAAAAGGACAAAAATGGACTTTAAAATATTTTGTGAATAAAAGTATTTCCTAAAATCTTGGAAAATTACCCAACATGCCTATGGTCATGTGGGACTTATTTATAGAAAAACATTTGGAAGTTGTGTTGAAAATTTTGGAGAAAACATTTAAAAACAGTTTCTGCCCTTTTTGAAATTCCAAAATTTTGTGAAACAAATATTTTTCACAACTCTTGAGGCCACCATCCCTAGACTCCATTTTTCATCCTCTATCCATTGGACACCATTTCTCACATATGTTCTACTCAAATGTTTGGTGAAAACAATCAAAAATCACTGCTGGTTATTCTGGACATGGTTGAGTTCTTGCATGTCCTGGCCAATAATTGGACTCCCTATACCTCTCTCTTGTTCTGAGGGGTAGGAAACATCTCTCCTAACCTCCTAGACATGGTCTAGATGATCCAACACCTCTCTCCCTCTCTCTAACTCAGCCACCTACATGAAGACAACGATGGTGATCACCACCCCATTTTTTCTACTCCACTCCCTCAGACCATTCCAGGCAAATCCCTTGCACCACAATGCTCCTAGTGCAGCATGTGAGCTCCCTGGAAGATCCCTCCCCCTCTCCTTGTCTCTTTCCCCCTCGGCCATGAGCTGGCCATGGTGTCCAGAGCACCCTCACCACGTCGCTCGTGTTCCAACACCTGGGAAGCATGCCAATCCTCGTGGCCTCGTCACTCACCTTCACGAGCCTCCCAGGAACACACCAGTGCCTTCCATTCCTCCCATCGCGCTCTCCTTCCTCCTCTGATTCCCGTCGAACACCTGCGACTCCGCACAAGTCCACCCACCTCCTGCCCTCCTCGCTCCCTCTTGAGCTCTCTAATCTCTTGCTGGAGGATCACCTGGGCATGCTACACTCACCAGAAAGCAATGTATCCTTCCTTGATGCCCCCAACCGAGCCGCCATGGCCACCGTGCGAGCATGCGCACGAGCTCCGACGCCAGGAAGATCAGAGACACCCCTTGGCTCTTCATCGTGCCCCCTAGACCATTCTCATCCTCAATCGAGTCCCGGAGCAAAAAGCCCTCTCTGTTACTCGTTCCCCCGTGGAGATCGAGCTCGGGACGCCGCGGGCGAGTCCCTCCCCGAGCCGTCGACTCGAGCCACCCCCGGTCGTGTCGTTTCCTTCCCTAAGTTCCTTGAGTTCCCTAAAAACTCGTGCCCCTGTCAATTTGATCTTTGGTTCCTTGTAGGGCTGCCGCCATCGTCGACTTGGAGCTCCTTCCCGCGGTGTTCATGGCAAGGCGCTCCTCGGTGTTTTCCGACTTGCGTGCCTGCTCGCACTCGATGGGCGATGCTCCCCGGAGCCTTTTGGTGCTGCTCGCTCTTCCATGCGGCCACAGACGTCAGAGGCGGCGAGCCCGCGTCTCCTCAGTGGCTGCCGGAGCGGACACCGCCGTGTTCTCTAGTCATCGCCGGCTGGTGCGGACGAGACCCCCTCTCAGCCGTCGGATCCGCATCCGACGCGCCGTTTTGAACCACGGACGGATCTAACCTAAGCCGTCGATGGCTGATCAAACGGTGTCTTACCGTTTCGCCGCACGCGCACTGGCCAGCGGGCTGGCCTGCCCCTGTGCGGCCCGTTACCCTTCAGATCTGGCCCATTGCCATTTTTTTCGGCAGGTTGAAATTCTTTTCCAACAGATCTGTTTTCTGGCTGTTTGCTTTAATTCGAAATAAAAATGTTATCCAGTGAATCTTGCCAAACTAAAAATCACAGTACCAGATCTACAAATTCTTAACCACATCCAACTTGTAGATCTAAGTTTTGTGCAATATTTTAGGAGAACTAAAATAAATGGTAGAGGTACTATGTTTCACCATTTAATCCATAACATGAGTTTTAAGTATCCAAATCATGAAAACTCTACTGTTCTGAGTAGCTCTTGTAAATATCTATCTGTTGCAGTTGGCCTTGTGTTGACTTGAGTTTCTGATTGAAAATGACATGCATGTTAGTTTTAGTCCAGAGAGCACTTCTGTGAATTGTTTAATTTTATTGGTGATGCATTTTGATGTGAATCCACTTGGGTTGGTTTGATAGTGACTAGCAGCACCTTATACTAGATTTTCATGATTTTAGGAGTTACAGAATAGGTTTGGTGCAATATTTAGTGTTTAGCCATTTTCTGCATATTATTGCTATGCCTTTATTAAATTGTGTGTATATTGTTTTTGTTATAAAAGTGATTCCTAGCATGTGCAAGGTATTAATACATTATTGAGATTTGTTTTTAGTGTTTCACTAGCATGATAGGGTTTTGTGTGAAAACCCATGTTTGTTATGGTTTTATTCTCATAGGGTGTTTTTCCTAGTAATAATAGGTTAAATTATGTTATTCTTCATATTGGTATGATGAATTGAATAAATGCTTTAGTATTGTTTTCCATATCATAGCTACTGTTATTATAGCATATTATACTTGATTGCATGCTTGAGTGAGCTCTAGGTCAAATAGTCTTGCATGATAGTTTTAGATGATTTTCTGCCATAGTTGCTATTTGCATGCTTCATTTTTGAGGCATTGATTGGATTGTTATTTTGTTATCACTATCATGTCTAGGTGTTGTTTTCTCTGTTATTTGGATGTCATTTAACAGATCCATCATGTTAGAATAAATCATGTTTGATGATCTCTTATGGTTATGCATGTATGCATGTCTAAATGGCCCCTTTTGCATCTCTAGTTTTAGTAGTCTTTTGCTCCATGATTATTTCTATTGAGTGATGCCATGATATGTTTGGTATTGTTTTCTCTCTGTTATTAGGTTGCTTAGCTACTGGTTATATTATTTCTCAATGGTTAGAGAAGCATGTGTTGCTATGGGCTTGTAGTATTGCTTGTTAATATTTTCCAATGCATGTGTATGTGTTCCTAGGTTGTTTTATTGTTATTTTGCTCATCCTCATGAATGACCAGAGAATCATTTTACCTTATTTGAGCATGATATGAGAGTGGCACACCCACTTAACTCATGCCATTTTGGTTGAGGATCCATACAATCAACTCTAGTGTTATTCGTGTGTATTGTCTGTGCCTGATTTGCTTGATGGTGTGCACCCTAGTACCATTGTTTGTGAGTGTGCTTGTTTGATGAGATGCTTGCTGTATGTTTACATTTTATCAAGTGCTTGCCTTTGTTTGGTTCTGATTGGGTGTTTTTCCTTTTTGTTTTACGACGTTAGATCGCGAAGACGATATTATTTTCTCGTTAGATTGCAACTCTTGTTTATTTCAAGAGCAAGACCAAGACCAGTGCCAAGGACAGCCATTCTAAATGCTTGCTGTTGTTTTACTTATCATTATCTATCATGCATGTTTTACTTCTGAAGTTTTACAAAAGTTCGATTAAAAAACTATTCTTTTAAGTGGACTATACCACTATCTATTTTATGTATCTAATATGCTATATCCACTATATAAATCTTGGTGTTACCAAGCCCTTTAGACATTTTAGTATCATCCTTTAATCAACTCAAGTACCCTAGTGGACATTTTAACTTGATATTTTTGGAAAGTAAAAGCTTGGAAAAAAATAAAACCGAGGAAAGGTGGGACCTTTTCCGAGGGAGGTTTGTGAAGAAGGAAATGTTTTCGACTTGTTTTCCAAAAATGACACATAACCTAGTCTTCGCCGGACAACCAAGCCGTGCTGTCACATTACCCCAATATGGGAACGGGGTCTAGCTAATTGCTTGTTGGTGTTAGTCCGTGTCTACCTCAATGTGCTATAGGGGTTAGAGTCCCCCGAATCGAATTGTCGCCAGGAGAGAGAAATGGGACATTCAGAGTGTGGGGATTAAGTTCGCCACCGGTTGCAACAGTTGGGTCTCCTGCCATGGCGGTGTGTTGTCAGGGGAATCCGGATCGATACGGCTGACTCACTCGGTGCCGGGAAGAACAAACCCAGTTGAAGAGGTGGTCATTTACTAGCACTAACATAGTGGATGGTTAGGACCAGTTATCCGATGTTTGCATACTGTCTTGGACAGTCCGTGGTTGTTCATGGCGGATGTACTAGATCTTGTGGATTGTGTACACCTCTGCAGAGTAAAACTATTCAGAATAGCCGCGTCCTCGGATATGGACAGTTGAATGGCCATGTAGCTAGCGTCGTGTCAATGTTTTAAAAAAGCTGGAAAAGTGTTTTGGAACTTGTACCTGGGAGGTACGTTGAAAGGGAATGATTGTACCTTTGAGGTACCGGATAAATGATGATCTTAAATATGCGTTTTTCCAAGAAGTTTTGCCAAGAGAAATGTTTTCTTGATTTAGAATGCTTTATCAAAACCTTGTGGACATGCTATATCTACAAGAGAAATGAAATATCTTTTGAAGTATCTTCTTCAACAAAGAAAAATAAAACTTGTGCAACTTATGATGGGTCTTAAATTCATCATGGCTAGTTGAACCCTAATTAAAGCCTTCCTACCACCTATATATATGCATACTTGCATGTTTAGCTTTCATTTGGGGTGTCTTGCAGAGTACATTCAAACGTACTCATATTGGTTTCGTCCCTGGCTATTGTCTTAGTCAGACTTTGAGCAGAAACCTGGAGAACCTGAAGAAGATGGTGTCGCTGACGGCTATGCGAACTAGGAACGTCTTCGAGTCAGTAGCCTGTAGGTAGTCAAGGCGTGACTTGGGTTTACCACGAGTGTGTTTTGTAGACTTCCGCTGTTTCTAGTATGTGTTCCTGCCCTGCGTGGCAGATCTTTTTCAACTGTGTCGTGTGACCAGTTGTGTAAGTCGTGTATTCGTGTAGTGGATGTTGTAATCTGCAATGCCAACTCGAGTATGTTGTTCACGACTAACTGATCATGGGATCGTGAATGTATGCATACTGGAGGTCTCGGACTGCTAGTCTGGGGTCCCCACAGCTGCTATAGCAACATCACCAAATTCTTTAAGCAAAAGTTTCCAGAATAAAATCTCTCTTCTTAGTGTCCTCAACATCATTTAGGTTAAGAAAAATTTGCTGCATTATGGGGTTAAGGTTACCAAACCTAGCCTCTAACATGTGAACCAAAAAAGCTACAATAGTTTCATTACTAGGAGCAAGTTCTACTATGGATATATCGTCAAAATATTTATTCTTGCTAACATGATTAAATAATTCTTCAATATTATCCTTTCCAATTATAGAACCACTACCTATTGATAATTCTTTCAGGGTGAACTTAGGGAGCAACATAATGAACAATAAAAATCAGGGTAACAAAAATAACAGTTATAATAAGAACTATTTTTTTTGTGTGTTTTTGATATAGAGAAGAAAACAAGACAACATAAAACAAACTAAGCAAAAAAAAAGTAAAGAGATTGGAGGTGAGAGACTCCCGTTGCCTAAATCCTCCTCCTCCCCAGCAACGACGCCAGAAAAATGCTTGATGGTGCAGGAGTGCACTCCTTGGGAAACCCCAAGAGGAAGGTACGAGAGCACAACACCAAGTTTCCCTCAGAAAGAAACCGAGGTTGAACTGACCAGTAGGAGAAAGAAAGCACTTCTGAAGGTTGAAAACAACTGATATTGGCAGGGCGCAATATCGGTTCAGCAGCAACGTGGAATCTAAACAACACAATCAAAGTACTTTTCCCCAATGAAATAATGAGGTTGTCAATGTCACCGGTTTTGCTAACACAAAGTATTAGATGTATAGTGTGGAAAATAGTACTTGTTTGCAGTAAATGAAAAGAGAACATTGATGGTAGTGAATGAGAGGAAAACATAAATTGCAGTAGAGAAAACAGTGGTTTCAGTGGTTGTATTATCAGTGTAATGAAATGGACCGGGGTTCACAGTTCACTAGTGGTGTATCTCCAAAACAGATATATAACATGCTGGGTAAACAATTATAGCTGGGCGATTGACAGATATAAAAGCTGCACCGTAGTGCATATGCATGACATGATGATTACTATGTGATTCATGCGGGCATTACAACATAATTCATAGACCATTATCCAGCATCTATGACTAATAATCCACCCTCGGAGCATCATCCAATCAAACCTCGGGTATTAAGTTGCAAGCAACAGATAATTGCATTAAGCAAAGTGTGTAATGTAAACAATGTAAACATCATTGTTTTCTCCCTAATGGCAACAACACATCCCCCACCCGTTACATTTCTGTCACTCGAGCGTGAGTTAAAGGGAGGCATGAACCCACTATCGAGCATAAATACTCCCTCTTGGAGTTAAAAGTATCAACTTGGACAAAGCATCTACTAGTAATGGAGAGCATTCAAGATCATAAATAACAGAAACATGATGGATTGGTAATCATTGGACATAGCATTCAATATTCATCGGATCCCAGCAAACACAACATGTAGCATTACAATAAGATGATCTTGATCATGTTAGGCAGCTCACGCGATCTATACATGAGGCATAAAGAGGAGAGAACAACCATCTATCTACTACTATGGACCCGTAGTCCAAGGATGAACTACTCACGCATCACTCCGGTGGAAGGCATGGTGATGAGCAGCCCTCCGATGATGATTCCCCCTCCCGGCACGGTGCCGAGGAGAGCTTGAGAACCCTCCCGAACCCTCATGAACGACAGCTACATAAATTTTGGTGGAAAAAGGCTCGGGTCTTTAGGTTTAACCCGTGGAGGAGCTTAACTAGGAGAGAGGGCAACATCGGTGGGTGGCCAGGGGGCACACCACCTGGTGGCGCGGCCAAGGGGGGGCTGCACCGCCCTATGGTGTGGGGCCCCTCAGGCCCCCCTCCGTGTCTCCTTTGGACTCCATGTACGACAGATTTCTAAGATCCTTGGATTTTGTTTCGTCCAATTCCGAGAATATTTCCAGAACAACTTTTCTGAAAGAAAAAACAGCAGAAAACAGGAACTAGCTCTGTGGCATCTTTTCAATAGGTTAGTCCCAGAAAATCCATAAAAATGACATGAAGTGTATAGGAAACATGTAGCATATGGCATGAAAACAACATGGAACATCAGAAATTATAGATACGTTTGAGACATATCACTCACTAAAACTTGCCAATTGAGCTCTTGTGGACCTCTTGTTTTGCACATCACTCAACACCTTATCGTCGAAGGCATCCATTTGCTTCAAGGCTCTAGCAATCCTTTTAGCACGACGGGCTTTGATCCTCATTATTGCAAGGAGGAATCACTTGATCATCTTGATCATTTGGGTCCCCGTCTTGACCGGTATGTTGGCCTTGATCATCATCTTGACTTTCTTGAACAATAGGAGAAAAGATGAAGAAGGTTGATCTTGGCCTTGACCTTGGATAGCTTGAATGATAGGAGTGATTGGTTCTTGCGTAGCAACTTGGTCAACAAGAGGAGGGTCTTGAACTTGTTCTTGGGTTGGTGCATCACTTGCTCGCTTGGCATGATCTTCCAATGTAGAGGGATCTGCTTGAGTAGAGCATAGTCCTTCTCGAGTTGCCACAAGGTGTCCCTCAATGGGGCGGAAAAATCCCACGCCCATTCTTCCTATAGATTCTTGAGGAATTTCAACATCTACATCGGAAACATGAAATTGCCCAACTTGGGAGCCATCATTTTCTTTGAACACCACACTACTAGATTCAATGACAATCTGTGAGGCCTTGTCAAAGACTCTATAAGTGTGGGATTCGGCACCATAACCAACAAATGAACACCTTTGATCAAATAGAAACACTTACAACCAAAGACACAAAAGGAGGATCTGTTGGGTTTTTTTCCGCTGAGAATCTTATTAGGAGTCTTAATTAATCCCTTGCGAATGTAGAGCCGGTTTCATGAGTGACAAGCGGTGGAGATGGCTTCGGCCCAAAGATATTAGGGAGAGTTAAATTCCGCCAACATGGTCCTAGCCATATCCAATAGAGTCCGGTTCTTCCTCTTGGAATCACCATTTTGTTGAGGGGTATATGAAGCGGAATATTGATGACGAATACCCTCTAACTAAGGAACTCATTAAGGGTGTAGTTCTTGAACTCGGATCCATTATCACTCCGAATAGCCAAGATAGGAAGACTGTGTTGATGTTGCACTTGGTTGGAGAAGTCGATGACGGCTTGTTGAGTCTCACTCTTCAACTTTAAGAAATAGACCCAAGTGTATCTTGAATAGACATCCACAATCACCAAGCAATACTTATTGCCTCCAAGACTTGCCTCAGGCATGATACCAAAGAGATCAACATGGAGAAGCTCCAAGATCCTCTTTGATGAAATAATTGTCTTGATTTTATGGGAGGCATCATGCATCTTGCCTTCAACACAAGCCCTACACACACAATCTTTGGCAAAGGAAACAT
Organism: Alopecurus myosuroides; assembly: GCA_028641055.1. Taxonomy (NCBI): domain Eukaryota; kingdom Viridiplantae; phylum Streptophyta; class Magnoliopsida; order Poales; family Poaceae; genus Alopecurus; species Alopecurus myosuroides. The sequence continues at coordinate 344,286,541 of CM054058.1, forward strand.
TTTCTTTTAGTCCATCGATGTGGCCACCTTTGTGAAGACTTTGCAAAGTTCTCATGTTTACATGGGATAAGCGGCGATGTCACAACCACCCCACATCGGCCTTACCGAAGAGACACATCGTTTGAGTGTTGGTTGACTCCGAAAAGTCTACCACATACAACTCATTTTTTGACATGTCCAACATAAGCAACATCGAGAGACTTGATCCACATAATGACCACCTTGTTAGCATCAAAGAAGACGAAAAAACCCATTTTCCTAAAGCACGAACTGAAATAAAATTGAAACCAAGGGATTAGACAAGCATGGCATTTCCAAGGGTAATATTAGGAGCAACAACCACCTTGCCAAAACCCTTTACCTCATATTTAGACTTATCTCCATAAGTGATGGTTGCTTGATTTATATTTGGTTTCAACTCCGTCATAAGTTCCATGATTCTGGTAATATGACTTGTACACCCACTATCAATTATCCATTTTGATCCACCGGAAGCATAGCCCTACAAGAAATTATTGACTTGAGTTAGCACCCGAGGAGGGTCCTCTCATGTTGGCAACAAGGGTCTTTGAAACCCAAATAGAGTAATCAATGAAACCCTCAATAAGACCAACATATTTAGCTTGACAACACCATAATAATTAATAAATAAGAAATAGTGTGGATTGTTAGTTCCCGCGGAGTTGCTACGAGTAGTGTTGTCCCTAATGACAATAAGACTCGCACCAACATTCTTCTTTGTTTGTGCGGTGTTGGTCTTGTTCATTTTCTTGTTCTTCTTGTCTCTTGGCGGCATAGCCAAGACCTTGCTTGCCATTTTGTGGTCTAGGAGCAACCACTTTTGGCTTAGGAGCCACAACCTTATCAACACTAGGACCCTTGCCCTTGATTCTTGCTAGATCTTCCTTTAACCTAGCATTCTTCTCAATAATATTTGCATGATCACAAAAGGAAATAGAAGTACTAGGCACATTGAACTGATCAAGTTGAGTTTGAAGTTGTTCAAAAGTCTTGTTGAGGGTAGAGTGTTCACTCTCCAAGGCCTTGTGAGCCTCGGTGATCTTCTCTAGCTCCTCGGTTAGATTTTCATGACCAACACCAAATTCAACCTTCTTATTTTTAGCCTTTTTATATTTAGAAATTGCATGGTAACGTTCTTTAGTGAGCTTAGAAATTAACTCATTATGTGACTCTTCAATAGTTTCAAGTTTCTCCTCAAGAGATACTCGAAGCTCATCTTCCTCCTCAAGAGAATTTGAAAGGGAACCCTTTTCAATACAATCTTTCCTCTCGGTTTCGCATTTCTTCTCAAGAGCCTCTTGGGCCTCTCCCAATTGACTCATGAGAAGATCAAAGTACTTCTTGGTCTCACCATGCACGTTAGTCATAAACAGACTCAAAGAGGCAATTTCACCTTCAATAATAGGACTAGCAAGGTTATTATTTTTAGTCTTAGGGTTGGATGAAGATGATACCTTGGTGGCCTTAGCCATGAATCACTTTGTGGAGGGTTGAGGAAGATTCTCACTTGGGGATTAAAAAGTGATGGAGATGATCAAGATGCAATAGCAATATCGGCCACTTGACTTGTGGTTTCTTCTTCTTCATCACTGGAATCATACTCTTCTTGAGTCACTAGCACATATATTGATGATGGCTTCTTGTTGAAGGGTTTCTTCTTGAAATGAGGCTTCTTGTTGGTGATCTTTTACTTATCCTTGAGGACAAGCTTTCCTCCATGGTTTTCCCTATTCTCGAAGGAGCACTCAGCAACAAAGTGGTACTTGTCTTGACAATTGAAACAAGCCCTCACTTTTGGATTCGCTTGTTTGCCATATCTTGACTTGGTCTTATCCTCAACATATGCCTTGGCCTTGGGAGGGTTCTTCCAAAAAATTTGCACCGCAAGAGCAACGTAATCCTTAAGCATGGGATCATATTCTTGATCTTTGAGAGGAGACAATATTTCTTACAAATCAACCTCTTCTTGTTGATCCACCACCTTGGCCTTCAAAGCAACGGAGGCTCCTTTGTGCATTCCAATAGCACGAGCACGAGTGTCATGAGGAAGCTTTGTTTGAACTTGGAAGGAGGCCATCTATTACATCACCTCGGTTGAGGTCGTGAGGTGATAGTTGTGTCTTCCATGAAGGCTCTTCAAGTCCACTGGCTCAAACGGCATGAGGACACTAACGTACTTCCTCTTGATCCAAGCATCATTCACATAAGTGGCACCAAGACCACTAAAGGCGGTAGCTAGGGTCTTGAGTATTGGGTACATGTCCTCATGGCTCTCACCATCACGCATATAGAACCCTTCGGCCTAATTGCTCAAGGTATCAGACCTATTCCTCTTCATGCTTTCATTTCCCACAAACATGGTGACAAAAGAATCCCATGTTTCTTTGACGGTGGAATATTGTTGAAAATGAGGCATGTGGTTTGGACCCAGGGCTTGTTGAATCATCGACAAGGCGGTGTAGTTGAGTTGACAATCTACTAATTCTCTTCTTGTCATGTTCTTGGGGTCACGAGGCTTGTATCCATCTTTGGCGGCCCTCTAAAGCTCAATACAAGAAGAGTTTGAGTGAGTTTCCATATAATATTTCCATTGATCAAAAGTATGTGCGTCAAATTTAGGAGGTTCGCCTCTAGGATTAATGTGAGGATGTGGGATGGGAGGATCGAGAGAGTATAGTCCTTTGACATTGTGGTACTCATCCTTCTCATCCTTTCCCTTAGAAGTTTTATCTTTAGAGGATTCACTTTTAGGTTCTCCACCCTTATCCCCATCATCCGTCTCCTACGGAATTTCTACCGAAGGAGATGAAGTAGAAGTTTCCGAGCCCTTGGATTTCAAGAGTTGCAACATTAGGTCTTGCAACTCCGTCATTTTTAAATCCATGGGTGAGGTCAAGGAATCTTTCAATTCCTCGAGACCACTTATGGTGACTTGTGTCGTGGACTCAGCGGCTTCATCTCTGTTGCCCATACTAAAACTCTTAGGCGGTTAAGCCCGAAAGAAGAGCTAAGGCTCTGATACCAATTGAACGGATAGTATGGGCACCTAGAGGGGGGGTGAATAAGTGTTACGACCAATTTTAATATTTTGTACAAATTAAGGCTTGACACAAAGGTAAATTCTCTAGATATGCAACTACGGTGAATTTACGTATATGACAAGCACAACAATATACAAGATACAAACACAAAGTAAAGGAGAGGGAACGAGGTAACCATTAACGGAAGCACGTGGAGACAAGGATGTAATCTTGAGTTCCTCCTTTTTAGGGAAGTACGTCTCGTTGGAGGGGGGTGAGTTTCACCACAAAGACTTAGTCAACGCCACAAAGGCCATACCCTATTCTCTGATGAACCTCGCTACAAAGGCCTAGTTTATCTTCCATTATTGATTCCCTTTGAGGCAGAAATTGAATCCTTTACAATGTCTGAGGCACACACCCACAAATTGAATTGGGGGCTCCCAAGAATCACCAACAATCAACAAGACTAGCAATGGGGTCTAGGTTCTCCAAAAAGAAACCCTAGAATATATTCCCTCAAGTGAATGAGGGGAAATGAAGAACAGCTTGGTAAAGTAGTAGATCGGGGATTTCTCCTTCAATCCTCCGAAGATCGACAAGTTTGGGTTGAGGGATTGGGAGAAATCTTGGATTTGATGAGCTCAATCGATGTGCAATGAATGCCTTGGACGAACTAGATCTCTTGGGGAAGAAGGAGGGGTATTTATACCCCCTCCATAAATGTGGTCGTTGGAGTAGAAAATGAAAGAAACCAGAAATTCTGGTTAGCCTTCTGCCTCAGATCTGAATTTCGAAGGCAGATGACTTAAACCCGGAATCCAGTTTCCCCAAAATTTTCGGTACAAATTTCTGGCCCACTTCTATGCTGAAATAAGTTCCAGCTGGAAATTCCGGTTGGTCTGGAAATTTCCGGTTGACTTCTGCGGGCACAAACTTCCAAGTCCTTAGCCGTTTTTGCTCTGGATCTTCCCCAACCGGAATATCGGTTTTGCCTTGGAAATTTCAGGTTGAAATTCTAGCTGACTACTATGGCAAACTTCCGAGAAATTCTCCCAAACCGGAAATTCCGGTTGAAATTTCCGGCTACCTCCAGTGGTTATTTTCCAGACAAAACCTTCACAACCAGAATTTCTGGTTGCACCAGAAATATCCGGTTGCCATCTGTGACAAATATGGCTGATCTAACTTCACCTTTTTCCGATGTTTAGTGGGAATGAATAGATAAACACCTGCACCACTAAATACCTTGATAAATAGTATCGTTAGTATTGTTAACTAACACTCAGAACCTAGGGATCAAGAAATGCACTTTCACCTGCCCAAACCATATGTACGATGTTGTACCTTCTGTTTCCCTCGTGAGCGTAGGAGGTTTCCATGCGATCTTCCCCAGGTGAGGGTGGGTGGGTGTTGTGTGCTGATTCCTCGCCTTCTGCCCAACTATTTGCTACTTCCATGAGTTTTCTTACTATTTTTACTCGAATCTGTCTGATATACTCTTTCAGGTCCATTCGGCGGAGTCCCTCTTTGAAGCTGTCAATTGCCGTTTCGTCCGAGATTTCTTCTGCACTATTTTTCAGTGTGATCCATCACTGTATATACCCGCGGATATTCTCGTCTGATCTTTGTCTACAAGCCTTCAGTTGTCCGACTGTTACTGGACGTTTACAAGTGGATCTAAAATTCTGGAAGAAATCATACTCGAACTCTTCCCAACAGCTATACTTGTTTTTGGGTCGACTCTTCAACCGGTTTCTTGCTTCTCCAACCAGCTGTTAGGTAATCATCCAGCCTTGCATCGGGTTCCTGATCACCGTCATATTTCGGTGTTTCGGCTGTTAATTTGAATCGTCTTGTCTTCCTGGCATGGCGGATCTCTCGAGTAAAGCAGGGAAGGCCACATAGTTCTTCGTCATCCGAGTCAGTCAAGTCGTATTATGTACTCCTATATCGGGTTTGACCCGTTCTCGGAGGTGGTGTCTTTGCTGCTCTTTCCCCTCTGAGCATGTTCACCTTATTATGTGTGATCTTGTCTCGTAGGTTCTTTGGGGCTTCCTCCTTACGTGTTGTTGGAGTAGTCCTAGCTCTCCCCTTTGGCGGCTTTGCGGGTACTTCCACTCGTGGGTCAGATGTCTCCGCTTGCAGAATAGATTTCTGCTTTAGCTCCGCGCTTACCTATACTGAGGCCTCGGAACATGCCGTCGTGTACTTCTCCACAAAGATAACCCTGAGATGGCTTGAGGGATATTAGATATGTTTGTACCTGCAGAAGCATTTCCTGAGAGGTTCTGGGTGCTAGTTTTTCCGCGGGTTCGGGTTCCTCCAAGTCCTGCTCTAGCAAGCACCTTTTGCATGCCCTGCATATGGTCACTCGGCATGCCTGAGAGTCTTGATCGTCGTTTGGTCGCGGGAGGTTTCTGCACCCACTACCTGAGCCCTTTCTCGAGTGCCCGTCTGGGAGAACCGTGTCGTCTAACTCTCTATATATCTTGTTCAGCTTCTTCTTGTGCTAGGATGATTTCCACTTGTAGGCCATCCACTCTGCTCGGGTCGCGTCCTATGTAAGAGGGAGAACTTGTTCGATCAGAGAGGTGACTAGCCCCATTACTTCTTTCAATACATATATTTGAGGTTTTCCAGCTTTGCCTTCCTTGTTTTCTGTCACGGACCCGGAGTTGGTGGATGGCTCTCTGAGTCCTCCGCCATCGTCAGTCGGAGTTAGGGTTTCCGGCGGTGGGAATTTTTCCGGATCCACGTCGATGTCGCCTTTGCTTCTTCTTTGTCCTCCTTGTCTTCTTCTATCACATGCGTTGCATCGATGGCCTTAGGCGGGTCGATTTTCTCGCCTTCACATTCGCTTTCGGAGGATGACTACTCAACACGTCTCGCCATTGCGACGAAGTGAACATGCGAGTAGACAGGACGATTGCACTCTAAGATTTTTCCTTCAAGCCAGCCACGAGGAGAGCTGGAGGGGGGCTACCAGGGGCCCACACCACCAGGTGGTGTCCCCCCTTGGTCGCGCCGCCAGGTGGTGTGGCCACCCTAGCCCACCTCTGACCGACCCCTTCCGCGTACTTCATCCCAAGGATATCCTAAGACCGACAGAACCATCGAGGAAATATTCCGCCGCCTCCTCGGGGCGGAAAACAACAAAGAGAGAAAAGCTCTCCGGTAGGGAGAAATCTCTCGGGGAACTTCCTCCCCAGAGAGGGGAAATCATCGCCATCGTCACCGTCATCGCACCGGGCATCATCAGGATCATCATCGTCATCGTCGTCGTCATCATCACCATCATCCTCACCATCCACCTCTGTCCCGCTGTAACAATTAGGATTCTATATAGTTTTTTCCATTAGATCTCTCTCTCGGTGTGGATTAATTGTTAGTAGTTGATGCTTACGAGATTTATTGGTGTTTGCACTTTATGACCAGATTTTTGTTCATCATTATATCACCTCTGATTATGATCCATATGATGTCTTGTGAGTAGTTCATTTAGTTCTTGAGGACATGGGAGAAGTCAAGATGTTAGTAGTGGAATTATGTTGAAGTAATATCTAATGGTTTGATATTTAAGTTGTGGTGCTATTCTTCTAGTGGTGTCATGTGAACGTCGACTACATGACACTTCACCTTTCTGGGTCTAGAGGGATGAATTGTGTTTTTGGCTACTAATTGTGGGGTTGCCGGAGTGACAGAAACCTAAATCTTCGTTAGGAAACTGATGCACGAGGGAGTGTAGTATCCGAGATTTTAAGGTTGTGGTTAGATTTTGTCTTAATTACTTTCTTGTAGTTGCGGATGCTAGCAAGGGGTTTAATCACAAGTATGTATTAGTCCTAGTTGGGCGGTACATTAGCATAGGTTCACCCACACAACACCTATCAAAACAATAAATATTAATCAATTGTATGAAACGAAAGCGCTTGACGAAGTTCCCATGTGTCCTCGAGAACGTTTGGTAATCATTAGTAGACCAACATGTTTGTCCTTTGCTCTAAAAAAGGATTGGGTCACTCGTTGCAATTGTTATTACTGTTTTTATTTACTCGCACTTTATTTATCTCCTATATCAAAAACCACCAAAAACATGTTTGCTAGTGTTTACAGTGAATCCTCTATCCAACCTGCTTGTCAACACCATCTTCTCCCCGTTGGGTTTGACACCCTTATTTATCGACAGTACTACGATACACCCCCTATACTTGTGGGTCATCAAGACTATTTTGTGGCGCCGTTGCCGAGGAGTGAAGCGCTATTGGTAAGTGGAATTGTAAGAGAAACTTTTACTGTGAGTGTTGTTTTTATTTCGGTCTGCTGCTTTATTTTATAATGGAGAATCCATTTGGTTCTCTGTTATAAGTACTGCTACTACTGCTAATGTAGTAGATTACCCGTTCTCTGCTCAACTGGATCCTTTTAAAATACCTATGAAAATTGTTGAACGTGTTATGGATAACTGCTATTTTGGAGATGGAACTGTCCATCCCGGTGAACATTTATTCTTTATACATGAATTATGTGAGTTATTCAGGTGTGCAGGTATTAGAATGGACCAAGTTATTAGGAAATTATTCTGTTTATCACTGAAGGGTAGAGCTGCGGAATGGTTTAAAATGATGAAGAATGGTCAATCTATTGGATGGGAGGTAATTGTACCTCTCATTTATTCTAAATTTTATCCTCCCAGTGAGATACATAAAGATCAGAATCAAATATATAATTTCTGGCCTCATGATGGAGAGAGTATTGCCCAAGCTTGGGGGGGAGATTGAAGTTATTAATGCTCAAATGTCCCATTCATGAGCTCCCCAGTAATATTGGTATTAATAATGTTTATGCAAGGCTTCCTCTTCATGATAAGGATTTATTGGATGCTTCTTGTTATGGATCATTCACACATATGAAGGAGGATGCCAAACGGGATCTTCTTGACCGTATTCAAGAAAACACTAAAGGATGGGAGAATGACAAAGGTAGAAAGTCATGTATCAATTACGATTATGAATGCATTAAAGCTTTTATGGGAACTGATGATTTCTATAATGTTAGTGTTGTTTGTGGTCTTGAATCTCAAATCTTTGCAGATTGTTTTAAGGACTTTGCGTCCTACTCTTGATATTCCCAAAAAGGAGTTGAGAAAGTACCATGCACCTTATAAAGATATTGTTCCTGCTAGAAATATAGAAGTGCATGCTGTTAATCCTGATGTACCTGAACCTTGTATTGAGATTATGCCTTTCCCTGACAAGGTAAAGGGGCATTCTATCATAGCTAGTGTGGTTAACAAAAGTACAAAGAAATCCATAGAACGTGATAAACAAATAACTGTTGAACCTACAGTAGATTAGTAAAAGACCTTCTCTTTGGAAATGTAGAAGATGTACACATTGTCTTCTGTGAGGATGCCTCTAATATCGTTTCACATACTAGTAGATCTAATAAAACTAGTGTGCATGTGCTTTCTGTTAGGATAGGTGATCATTGCTGCTATGATTTGTGTGATATTGGTGGAAGTTCTAGTGTTATTCCTTATGAGCTTTATAAAGAAATTATGCATGTAATTGGTTCTTATGAACTTGAAGATGTTGATGTGGTTATTCAGCTTGCCAATAGATAAACTATCTTTCCAATCGGTATTGTTAGAGATGTAGAAATTTTATGTGGTAAAACTAAATATCCTGCTGATTTCCTAGTAATGGGTACAACCGCTAGTAAAACTTGTCCTATCATTTTTGATAGACCTTTCTTGAACACTTGTGGTTCTGTTATAGATTGTAAGAAGGAGAAAATATTGACTAAATTTGATGGAAAATCTTATCAGTTTAATTTTTCCAAATTTGTTAGAGCTCCTTATAAATCTGAATTGCCTAATGAGGATTTTAGAGTTGAACAACTTGCCTCTATTGCAATTGCTCCTAACAATGCTTTGCAGCAATACATGGAGGACCACGAAAGTGAGGTCTTTATGGAAGAAAGAAATGAGATTGACGATATTCTTCTTCGTCAACCAGTGATACTAAAACATAATTTACCTGTGGCAGACTTGGGTACCACATTTTCACCCAAGGAGGATCCTTTTTTTTATTTAAAACCTTTGCCTGATGATCTTAAATACGCTTATATTGATGATAAGAAGACATATCAAGTTATTAATAGTTCCAAACTTTCAGGTAAAGAATAGGAAAGGTTATTGGAAATATTGAAGGAACACCATGGGGCTATTGGATATACTCTTGATGATTGGAAAGGGATTTCCCCTACTATATGTCAGCATGTTATTAACATAGAACCAATTGGTTATAGAATGTGCATTGATTTTAGGAAAGATAACAAGGTTACTAAGAAAGATCATTATCCTTTACCTTTTATTGATCAAATATTAGAAAGGTTGTCAAAGACAACTCATTTTGCTTTCTTGATGGTTATTATGGGTTTTCTCAAATTGCTGTTAGGGAACAAGATCAAGAAAAACAACTTTACTTATCCTTATGGAACTTATGCTTATAGGTGTATGCCTTTTGGTTTGTGTAATGCTCCTGCTATGTTTCAAAGATGCATGTCTGCTATTTTTCATGGTTTTTGTGAAGAAATTGTGGAAGTATTCATGGACGATTTCTCCGTCTATGGAACTTCTTTTGATAACTTCTTGTAAAATCTTGATAAAGGTTTGCAGAGGTGTGAGGAAACTAGTCTTATTCTTAGTTGGGAGGAATGCCACTTTATTGTAAATGAAGGAATTGTTCGTGGGCAGAAAATATCTGAGAGAGGTATTGAAGTTGATAGAGCTAAAGTGGAAGCAATAGAGAAAATACCCTGTCCTAGGGATGTTAAAGGTATTTGTAGTGTTCTTGGTCATGCTGGTTTTTATAGGAGGTTTATTAAAGATTTCTCTGAAATATCGAAGCCTCTTACTAGTCTTCTTCAAAAAGACATACCTTTGTTTTTGATGATGATTGTAAGGAAGCTTTTGAAACTTTAAAGAAGGCTTTAACTACTGCTCATATTGTTTAACCACCTGACTGGAATTTTCCTTTTGAAATTATGTGTGATGCTAGTGATTTTGCTATAGGTGTTGTTCTTGGACAATGAGTAGATAAGAAATTGAATGTTATTCATTATGCCAGTAAGACTCTTGATGCTGCTCAAAAGAATAATGCTACCACTAAAAAAGAGTTCCTAGTTGTAGTTTTTGCTTGTGATAAGTTTAGACCTTATATTGTTGACTCAAAAGTTACTATTCACACTGATCATGCTGCTATTAGATATCTTATGGAAAAGAAAGATGCTATGCCTGGGCTTATTACATGGGTGCTGCTTTTACAAGAGTTTGATTTTCATATTGTGGATAGGAAGGGTGCTAACAATCTTGTTGCTAATAATTTGTCTAGATTGGAAAACATTGCTTATGACCCTATTCCTGTTAATGATAGTTTTCCAAATGAACAGTTGGCTGCAATAAAAATAAACTCCCAAGATAGTCCTTAGTATGCAGATTATGCTAACTTTATTGTTTCCAAGTATTTGCCTCTAGCCTTTACAGCTCAACAAAGAAGAAAATTCTTTTATGATTTGTGGCATTATTTTTGGGATGACCCACACTTATATAAAGAAGGAGTAGATGGTATTATGCAAAGATATGTTCCAAAACATGAACAACGAGAGATATTGAGAAAGTGCCATGATAGTGCTTATGGAGGACATCACGCTCGAGATAGAACCGCACAAAAGGTTCTACAATCAGGTTTCTATTTGCCTACTCTCTTTAAAGATGCACGAAAGTTTGTTTTATCTTGTGATGAATGTCAAAGAGTTGGTAATATTTCTAGTCGTAATGAAATGCCTATGAGCTATTCCCTTGTTATTGAACCTTTTGATTGTTGGGGATTTTACTTTATGGGTCTGTTTCCTCCTTCGAATGGTTATACTCATATTCTTGTTGTTGTTGATTATGTTACAAAGTAGGTAGAAGCTATACCTGCAAAGAGTGCTGATGGTGAGACCTCTTTCAAAATGATTAAAGATGTTATTTTCCCTAGGTTTGGTGTGCCTAGATATCTTATGATTGATGGAGGTTCTCACTTTATTCATGGTGGTTTTAGGAAAACCCTTGCTAAATATGATGTTAATCATAGAATTGCCTCAGCTTATCATCCTCAAACCAGTGGGCAAGTAGAATTATCAAATATAGAAATAAAATCTATCTTGCAAAAGACTGTTAATAAATCTAGGAAAAATTGGTATGATAAGTTGAATGATGCTATATGGGCTTATAGAACTGCTTATAAAAATTTTATGGGCATGTCTCCTTATAAAATGGTTTATGGAAAAGCTTGTCACTTTCCTTTAGAACTAGAACACAAAGCTTATTGGGCAGTGAGAGAACTAAATAGAGATTTTAAACTTGCTGGTAAGAAAAGAGTGCTTGACTTGAGTACTTTAGATGAGTGGAGAAGTGAAGCCTATGAAAATTCTAGACTCTTTAAAGAGAAAGTTAAACAATGGCATGATAGGAGAATTCTTAAAAGAGAGTTTCATGTTGGTGAGAAAGTTCTATTGTATAGGTATCGTCTCAGATATTTTTCAGGAAAATTACTTTCAAGCTGAGAAGGACCTTATGGTATCGAAGAAGTATATCGTTCGGGTGCAATCAAAATTGATTCCCCTAAAGATAACACTACACAAGTGGTGAATGGGCAAAGACTCAAACATTATATTTCCGGGGATTCTTATGATGAAGATGTTGATACTATTCAAGTGGTGACTCCAGAGAAGTTTATTAAAGAGGAGATTCCAGAAATTACAGAGTCCGTTTTCGAATAGATAACTGTTCTGTTAAGAAAAGGTTCGTGTATCACTTTCCAACTTATATTTTTGTCATTTATGGAAAATATGAAAAATATTGAGCCGGAGAAGGGTAGGAGTCGGTGCCCGAGGGGACCACACCACCTGGGGGCGCTGGCCCACCCCTAGCCGTGCCACCCTATGGTGTGGAGGCCCTGGAGCCCCTCTCCGG